>JANSTP010268037.1:0-20041 GCA_025330745.1 Cladonema radiatum | reverse complement strand
TATTCAATAAATTTCTGCTTTATATTATCTTCTTACCTGTTTTGCTGATACTGCTTTTTACCCAACGTGTTTTTTTTTTATTAAATTGATTTTGTGTGTGTGTGTGTGTGTGTATGTTTTTTTTGTGTGTTTCTTTATTTAAATTTTTTTGTGTATAGTGGCCCATTAGATTATGTACATATTTTGGTGCTCCTTTGAAACAGCAAATGTTATGAGAATATGATTTCGTATTTTGTATTTTGTATTTTTTGTGTGTGTGTGTGTGTGTGTGTGTGTGTTGTTTCACAAATATATATTTATTCATTCAAAAAGCCGTTTTAGAAATCTTCAAGACCTAATTACACATTCAAAGCGCTTGTTGAAATTACTAATACTCTAAGCATAAACCTTGTAAAATTCTTCTAATTAATGTAAAGGGTTAAAAGAAACAGTGCACCTGGAGCAATGTTTCAAAAAGTTGAACATAGCACGCAACTAATTACTCAGAAGAAAATTTTAAGCTAAAAAGTCACAGTGGAAGCTGCCCGTTCATTATGGGGAACCTTATTTATGGAATAATATTATTCCATTATAGATATAAAGTCGATCGAATCAAAGTAAAAAATTTAAGAGGTCCATTAAAATTCTTCTGCAGAATGAAATAAATCGAACTAACTTCCTCTAAAAGGAAAACAGACCCATCAAATTAAAATATGTGATGAATAATATATGGTGTTTTTATGGGTAGGAACGGAGTAGGGCTACTTGTAGGACTAAGTATTTGGCTGTAGGGGTAGCTTATGACAGTGTAAAGTAACAAATGTGACTGTCGCAAATTGTGCTTAGCTATAAGGCTCTGCTTCCATCTCCAAGTCCTGCCCTTTCTTTCTACAGAAGCATTTGGGAAAAATATGGCTGAAGGTTTGATTAACAAGTTACGTCATAAATATATTTAAATATAAATAAATATATCCGTCCAATGAAAAAGATGTTTTATGACTTTTCATATTTTTTTGAAGCTATGCTTTTCTAATTCATGGATGATAGCATTACTGTATCAGTGGACAGTAATTCTTTTTTAGAGGAAGTAAAAAGTTTTTTTTTTTTTTTTTCACTTGACTTTTTACGTCGTCAGTATTCAACTAAATATCAAAGATTTTTTAGGGGTTTTTTAGGGCAATTTTTAGGGCTTAATTTTTAGTTTGGACAATTTTTTAGGAGAATTTAATTCTCGCCAAACCTTAAGTCAAAGGGAAAAAAGTACTAGTTTGTGTTCTAATAAATCGTTAACAAATTTTAGCAAACCTTAAACTAATGAGCTAAAATACAGCCCCCTCCCCCGTCTTTTTTCTCAGAGGATAAAAGAGGATGATTAGATAGGGCAGTATATTTATGACTTTGATCATTCACCTGTTTATTTCTGCTATGGCCTTAGGCCTTAGTTTTGGTTTTAATGTCTGTGGTCGATAATTTATTATAGGACAACCACAGGGGGAGGGGGAAAATTGCCCTAAACCCTTCCTCCCCAGCTCTGAATAGGGCTAAAACTTCGCATGAGATAACAATTAACAAAAACAACAGCTAGATACAGATTCACTAGCATTAATAATTATTTGTTACAAGGAGTAATAAATTTGACCTATACGAAAAAAACTATAGATTTAGAGAAAAAACATACCGAAACAACAATAACTGCAGGTATTCGTGTTAGCACTATAGTTTCGCCTGGGAAACTATTTTTTTTGCCTATATATACTTATATTTTCGCTTCTATTTCCGATCTGCCAACGTATTTGGGCATGTATATTGACATGTTCAAATCGGATTACTCCTTACTTTCCATAATTTTCCATTGGAGCAGCGCGACAATCTATTAAATGCAAAAATGCTATAACTCTCCCAGCCCAAATAAATGGAAAATCTTCCAGAACGCTTGTGAAAAAGGATCAATTTAAAGTATAGGAACCTTAATCCTTTAACGACCTTCACAACATATTTAAGATCATATGCAGTGATTTTATATGAGAAAATGATTTGAGAACATCTTGGAACATCACTGCCACCACTCCATGACAAAAAGGCTTGTACAGTAAAATATCGTAGTAACAAAGCTAGATTGAGTATTCCTGAAAAACGCTTGTATTTGATAAATTTGTAGTTTTATTTGTCGTTGGTATTGTAGGGTGGAAGTTTATAATTTTTGTTTTGATAGTTTATTATTAATCCTATTCAGCATGGACTTTTCAATGTACATTAAAGGAATGGGGGGGGGGGAGGTGAAAACTATCCCCCCATGCCTTTAAAATCTCTAAAACTCAACGAAATTGAATTAAACTTGAATGAAACACCATGGGAATAATTCATGTGAACCAAGTCTTGACCAAGTGATGACGTGGTCAAAAACACCAAAAATTGTCTAAATATCTACTTTTTCAAAGTAATATTTGACCTACCAAAAGCTAGACTTCCTGATCGATTCAAAATCTAAAAATTAGTGATATTTATTTAACTTATATAATTTTTACAAAAAAGTGTCCATAAAAGCAAAATAATTTGGACAATGGGCCAAAATGAGGGTTTTTCTGAAATTTCCCGAAATAAAAACACCCATAATTTGACAAATACTTCAAGAATCAATCACTAAGTCACTCAGTAAAGTGTCTAATCTGAATATAAACAAGTATAAATGACTTTGGTTTTTTGTTAGCCTTCTTAAAAAAGATGACGTCATCAAAATCCCTGAAAAACTCATTTTACGATACCGACGGTCGTTTGACGTTTGTGGCGTCATAATAAAGTGATCTGAGATTTGTGACGTGACTCTAGTCCATCTAACATAATTTAGCAACGTAAGTCATTAAAGCAAAGTGGAAATTAGAAATAAAGAAAGTAAAACTGTATTTTTTTCAAGAATGTCCGAAAATTGATATACCAAGGTTTTTTGATGACGTCACTAGAGGGGACTGGGCCCGGATTTTAAAAAAAAACTATTGAACCAAAACATCAGCCCATAAATTGTGTACATCAGCCCATTTTAATACGTCATGTATTTTTCTCAAAATTTCAATTTTTTGAATTTTTTCCCCTTCGACAATCCTTAAGTCAATTTACGATAAACAGTTTCTTCAGCGGTTACGATAACGGTTTCTTCAACGGCTGCACTCCTTTTCGAGGGCTCAGAAGAGCACCCTATGCTCCCAACCAAAAAAAAAAAAAGAGAAAAAAAAAACTCAAGTTACTCACGAGCTACGCTTTTTTCGATTACTCGATTGCTTCTTTCCCCTAAACAATCACTCAGTAAACATCAGTGGCGGAGTTCCAACTTAGCCACTAGCCACTATTTTTTTGTAAATTCTTCTTGCGTGTTGCATCATGACGACGTTATCCTTTTGTGTCAACTTGCAGAAGCATTCAATGGAGCCATTCTAGAAAAAAGCCGTTCTTAATTCTACGTAGACGAAAAATTTTAAATTCTTTTTTGACCATTTAAATGCACAAGAACCGCTCTATTGAAATCCAGAGCAGTTCTTAGTTCCCGTCCCAGCTGAGGTTAAAGATTACTCTGTTTCACTTAAATTGTCTTCCCAAGAACGGCTATGTTTCCACAGCTAAAAATATCTACAGAACGGCTTTTTGCAAGAACAGCTCTAGTGAATGCTTTTGAACTTGCTAAGCTGCAGATTGATATGCGTTGGGATATGCACTTTTCAATATTTCGAAAAATAAAAGACCTAGAAATTTAGAAAGACATCTGATAAATGATCTAGTAAATGATCATCAAGTTTAGCAGTTACTTACGTTTGGTCGCCAAGTTTGGTTTCTCATCGATATTTGTTTTGAAAAGTCCCGTATTTATGAAAGAGAACTTTAAACCTATTTATCCAATTGCCGTTATCGAGAAGAAACTTTATTTTTCTTCCTTCCTTGCCTTTTTTAGAATGTTGTTATATCCATAGTACTAGGCTAAACATTACTTTTAAAATATTTGAAACAGGTTTTCCTTACTTTCCACATTTCCTAATAGCTTTTATACTTTCCAAGTGAGGTTAATGGAGATACCTTTTGACTCTGATTTTTGCTCTCTTCCTTTTCTTTCTTATCGTCACTTATCAGCTATTATATTTATTGTTTTAAAAACGTTTTTATAAGTATTTTAAAAGACACAATCTTAAAGACATGCTTTTACCAACTCATCTATGTGTCAATGTTTGTAACATTTGTTTTTTATTGCGTGTTTTAGGCGCAGTACTCTTATCCGTGAAATGGTCTACATCAAGTGACTGCCCCGAAGCTTTTCCCAACGTAAGTTGCTGTAAATTGTTTTAATTTTTACATTTATATTACTGTTTTGACGTAACTATTGCACTTTAGCAATTAGAGTCAATATCAACTAGAGCTGCTTTGCAAAACAACCCTCACGAAAGATTTTCCCAAAGCTTTCAAATCTAAAGAAAAACTCCTCATGCCATATTGAGCTCCTGTTGAAAATATAGGAAAACTAGCAAACTACTAGAACTTTTTATTAAGCTTATGAGTCCAAATAAATTTCTTTTTGCAAATTATAAACTGTATAATGAAAAAGATGAATATTGGTTGTTCCATCAGAGCTTGTTGATGTTAAACATTTAGTAAAAGTAACATCATTTGAAGCCTAGATGAAATTATGACTCATGTTGACGTATTTTTTTGCGCAAACATCATTATTTAGTCATAGCCAACCAAAATCATGTTATTTAGATTAATCAGATGAGAAGCATGAAGAGAACCATATAAAACTAAGCATTTGATGCCAAATTTTATTAATCAATTAAATTTTTTGCACAGCAGCAGTAAAAAGATTTAAGATTAAACAATTTGAGATGTTTCTACGCTTCAACAGGCAACAATTCAATACTGTCTCCAAAATTTAATAAACCTACCACTTTTCAGGCTGCGCCACATTAAAAAACAAAAATTAATCTTGAAAATCACATTCAAAAAATTTGATGAAATTACCAAATAAAATTTTGGCAGAAGGTATGTGCGACAGGTAAAATAATTACCAAATTAAGTGGCCATACATTACTTTATTAATCGATATTTAACGAATTGAATATTACCATGTTCGACGTCACACCAATTACTTTTTTTCTTTTAAATTTTAACAAACGTTTAATTTTTTAGGGCTACGTTGCATTTAGACCTTTTCCTTTCCGCTCAAAAACTTTGTTGTTATCAAATTTGAGCTATATATAGAACTTAATAAATCTTAAGCATTAGATTATCAAATTTAACTAGTTTAACGAATAAAATCTTGCCAAAAAGTAAGTGCGATAGACGAAATAATTACCAAATTAAGTTGCAACACAATATTTATCCCTTAATGTTTAACAAATAAAAAAGATATACCATTATTGAGCGTACGCCATAGGAACTAAGGTAACTTCCCCCTTTTAGCTTTTAGCGAAGGATAAAAATCTGAAATGATTCACCATTTCACGGCCTAGTTTATTGACTATTTTTGCTGATCAACAAAATCATCCGATAAAAAACCAGTTTGAAATAATTTGAAGTTCTGTTGTCTTTCTTAGTCTTGGAAAAAATGAGGAGATTGCTTGCTAAAGGTTAGCTTCTTCTAAAAGCTTAAACCTAACTATGAACTTGAAGGTTCTCCATTTACAGATTCAATTGATCAGAAAACGAACTAAACAAGCCATATTAGCTAATGCAATCTTGAATCTTTCTTGCTAGATAAGCTGCAATATATTCTTTTAAACTTTGATCATTTTTCTGCAAGCCTCTGGTGCATAGCCTTTTTTACCTGCAGCCTGATAAAATAGATAAATAAATTAAATACACCAAAAAATCTAAAGTTCATTTCTTTAAAGATCTTACCAAGCTAATAGATCACAGTGAAGAAATAATTTAAATCTCCTTTATTCATCTCAGAACATCTTCTAAAATTTCCTTCCACTTCAACAGTTCAACACTTTCAGCACAAAAAATAGCTGGTGCAATCTCACGCTTGCGAGAAAAATTAAAAATTATTTGGATTTTGGATTTTCCAAACTTGGGGCGTATGGGCGTACGGACAGTGAAAAAGACTGAGAAAAGTTTTACAGGGTTCCGTAATTTAGGATTTGTAGAAGAAAAAAAAAGAAAGAATTTTGGACGACGGCGAAAAGAAACTCTCACTTTCGTGAGAGAAATATGGAAAAGTTAAAATTTAAGTGATTTCTAAGAAGGTTAAAAAACTTTGCAGTTGAAGATAACTTCAAGGGCTGCACTTTAGTGGTGACAAAAATACTAAATTTTATCCCTATTTTCTCTCGTAAGTAAAAAAATCTGAATCATTTTGATAACAAGCAAAAATTTCTTCTTGATATTGATTTTTCTTAAAATATTACACTATACTGTACTTTTTTCATATTTACACTCATCAATTCTGCCCATACTATCCATGCATATTATGCCTCACTTATATCCTAAGAGGTGACAGGACAATTAACCCCCATGCATTTTGCCCCCTGGTCATAGTTGACTCCTGGACAATTGCCACCATGGGTATTTTCCCCCGAACAGTTTCCCCCCTGAAAATCTGCCCCCTGAAATTTACCCACCACTCAAAATTCTTCCTGAGGGTATTCGCTCATAATCGTTTCCAGAATCATTTTCTCTACAAAAAGAAAAAGAAAGACTTTTCTTAAATATTACGGGCTGTTTTTACGAGTGACATTGCTAAGTAATAGATTTTTTTTCAGTGCTTTTTACATGTAAAACAGAGCATTGAATTAAAAAAAAGAAATCAAGACTCGTGACCAAGCTTCTTCTTTCTTTATATTATGTCAAGGAAGAAAGTCAATTTATTGATCTCAGTCCACCCATTGTTTTCAGCCTAACGCATTCACTCCTCCCCTTGATAACAGAACCAAAAAATCGATATTTAACTTTAACATTGAGCAAGCACAAGGAAGACTTTCACGCAACTTCAAAAAATGCATACAATTGCGATTTTTTTGCACATAAATTGTAGACTAGCTGTACAGAAGTTCCCTTTCTGCATTCACAAAAACATGGTTCGTGTCAGATAATCCGATTACCAAAATAAAGGCAATTGGACTACTTGCTAGTCTACAAAAATTGTGGAAAAACTATGCAACTCCAAGTTTCTTCACGGAATTCTAATCTTTCTTAACAAGAACTTGACAAAACTCAGGCAAATTCGAAAAGTGTTTTACGACTCAAAGTTTTTGTATTCGTAAGGTACTTTTAAGTCACTCTGTCACTCTTATAACGAGTTATGTTCATTACAAACATTTCATTCCTTAACAATCTAAGATTAGTACTCTAAAGACAACAAACAATTAACTGAGATTGGGGATAGGCTGAGCATTTCAGTTCTTACCCGCATTTTTTCCCGCTTTTCTTTTACTTAGTTTCAAATTTTATTTTCGGTATTTTTTTGAGGGGGGAATAAGCCAGGGGGAATTCGTAAAGGGGGCAAATAAACCGGGGGCAGTTTTCTGTCAGGTAGTTGTCCAGAGGGAAATTGGATGAGGGGGCTTTTAGTACCAGGGGGGAAATGCCAAGGGGGGGAAAAAGTCCTAAAACCATCATAAGATACCTGTATCCATTGTCAATGCTACGCAAATTATATGTATCTATTCTTTCTCTGATATTCCCTCTATCCGTGGCATTTCCGTTATTCTTAGTATCCCTGTTATCAATATATCAAACTAAGGCTATGGACCAACTTTCCATTCAAATAAGCAGATCTTCTAGTGAACACTGATACGTGGTTATAGTATGGGGTCCAATATCTGTATGCAATGCATTAAGTTATGTAGTAACCATTGAATTTTAGCTATTGACACTATCAAAAAATACTTTAGCATACTTTGTAGAAGCATATACATGTTTTACCTTGTGGCTTTATTTTTTATTCCCCTTATTTAATCTAAATACTTTTTTTTACATTTTACTTCTTTTTATGATTTGCATACCCTCTATGGCAAATTAAACACCTCTTCCAGTTAGTTCAAAGAAATTGTTTTTTCAACATCCTTTTGCATATGAATTACAAAATTTTGGTTTCTCTGTACACAATTTCATCTTTTGCCTGTGTACTATATGGGTTTTTTTACTGACCTGTGCACTTTTAAGTTATTAGATTATCCTCTGGCTAGTGAAAGTTTTGAGCTGCAAACCCTAATGTAAATAGTTGCTATAAGTCATAACTCATAGATAGCGAATCTTAATTCGAGACTGGAATCTTAGAAAAACAACATTTTATGCTAGTTTAGTTAAACCACAGGCTAGCGTTTCCCCGATATAAACTGTGTGCGTAGCAGTAGTCCGACAATTTATTTGCCCGACATTTCATTAGTCCGACAAAAAAGTATTTTTACTCGATCAATTTACTTCATCTACATCCATTTTTCCTCAAATATGTTGTCAGACAGATTCAATATTTTCTAAGAAAAAATTAAATAAAAAAGAAACTTCCAGTACTAATGTTGAACTTAATGATTTGACCTTATTTAAAAATGTATTATGAAAACGTATTTTGAACCTTACAAGTTATTACTAAAAATAGAGGCATGGCGAGATCATTTCTTTGTTGTAAAGTCTAGGTCACAACAAATACTTTAACACTTCTTTATGTTCAATACGTTTGTTCGAATTTTTGTGCAAGTAACTAATCGCAAATGAAAAACAATTTTCCGTATTGGAATTTGAAGTAACCTTTAGTAATGAACCTTGACATTACTGTGTCTAAAAGCTGTGTTTGCAGACTGTTTTGGGACATTTAAAACCCTTATATATGATAACTACTTACATATGTAAAATCGTCATTTGATTTAGTTTTGTTCAATTTGTTTAGTTCAGCTAATAAAATTGGAGAATACATATTTGAGAGCTAGGAATTTTATCTGTCGGAAAATTAAGTCTTCGAGAGTTTGGCAGTTGGATAAACGATAATTTTTTCGCATCAACTACGTCAGTGCACAGAATTTCTAAATTTAAATTCAAGCTCAATTTTTTATAATCTATTTATATTTCATTTCCATATCTTGGATTTTAATTACTATTTTTGACATTTTTAAGCCATTGGAACACATCGATTCGTTTAACAGTGGAATAGATCCGGGAGCGATGGAATATATCGACGAAACTCAAGCTGAATCTATGTTTAGAACATGGTTGCTTGAAACCAGAATGATTGTTTGCTGCAGTCTTTCGAAAATCAACGATACATGGACTTCTCTGGTCGCTTCTAAAATATATTTTTTATGCAAAAAGATCAACCAAATCCAACCTACAGCATCCACTAGTGATAACTTTATAGATACAACACCAGTAAGTTCAGAATCGGTGAATATAACTGACAATATCACTGTTTACATAGAAGAGGGAATCCATGATGCGTATAAGAAAAGTTCATCAAGATGCAGAGAGAGGAACGAGTGTGATGAATACTTCCTATCAGTAGTTTGGGTGAGAACATTATATTACTCTTAAATAAGATTGCAGATTAATGTTTAGCTGGCGGGTTCTTTTATAGATTCTGCGTGGTTGCTATATCAGACTAAACAAAGTTAGATCGATGAGGTTTTAACAGAAGGAGTAACAAATCGCGAAGCTTCTTTATTCTTTCTAATGGCTTCTTTTCTAAGAAAGCAATTAAAACAATGTGTGTTCTTGCTGAACGCTAAGACTTAATGGCCTTCAATATTTGTAGAGATAACAGAAAATTTTTCATATGAGATATTTTTTTCCTTTTTTAGAAAAATGAACTTCTAAAATTATTTATATGCTCTCAATATTTTAGCTGCAATAATATGAGGACAATTATTTGTCTTTTTACGAAAAACTTTATTTTTATCTTGCGAATCGCATATACACGCTTTTTTTATAAGAAACAGTAAAATCTGACCTGAGCCTGACTGTTCTTAATTTTTAGACGAAAATTAGGCTGAAATGTTCTTAAAGAGTTCTTATTTTCCTACTGTATTATTAGATATTAGTCTTTAAATAAGAGTTCATACCACGTCTTTGCAATCTCGAGCCTCAGTTTGTTCTTAGATTGTTCTAATGTTTTGCTTAGATTTGAGGCTCGTGTTCTTATAAAATTGTTCTTATAAAAAAAGCGTGTACACTCTTAGAAACGGGCTACACTAAATACCACAATGAGCCACCATGAACCGCAATGAAGCACAATGAGCCACATGAGCCACAATGAACCACCATAAGCCGCAATGAACCACAACTAAATCAAAAATTAAAACATTTAATTTTAATTGCACATGCAGATTGTGTAAGCCATATTTTCAAAGGCTTGGCTATTTGTAACAGGCGTTGTTTGTTTGTTTGTTTGTTTGTCTGAAGATCTTTCAAGAACTTCTTACATGCATCCGAGAAAATCTTTTTTGTCTCTTTTACTATTCCATATTCTCAAAATTGAAAAAAAAAATAAATTTTTTTTTTACTGTTGGGTTTTTTATTATTTGTTGATTGTAAAACATATAGTTGACGTTAATTAACGCGCTAATTTATTGTGCTGCTAGGTGAATTTCACTGTTTTGTAATCATTCATTTTATTAGTCAACGTGAAATAAAGTACACATAACATAAGGGCTTGTTTTGAAAAAGATTGCACAACGGGATGACTTTTTCATGTATGTTGTGAAAGTAGCTTCCGTTTCTATAAAGTATATAGACTAAATTTGCGAAAAATGTATCGGATTTTAATGGATATTGTGGTGCTTCTTGTGGAAACGGGATCAAATCATAAGTTTAGACGTATTTCATATGTTGAACGGACAAAAAAAATTTGATATAGTGTTCCGAAAACCATATTATTTCACACGCTAACATTGGTGATAAAATTATTCCTCTCTATACATAAAATCAAGAGTATAAAATCCTTTGTATTTTGCTTGCAGCTCTATAGAAAATGGTTCAAAGTTTAGAAATGTCCATCCGACATAATGTTAGGGGTAAAAGTTTTTGTAATATTGTTCACAGTTAAACAAAGTTTGTTTTTTGTCATTAAAGAATCTCAGCTGTAGCTATTTCAACAGCCAATATCGAATTCTTCATATAAATTCCCCGTATTATAGCCACGAGAAAGGTTTTCTTTTGTCCATCCGACATATTTCCGTCCGACATAAATCGAAACTGCCTTTATCATGATTGATATTTGGTGTAGAACTTAAAGATACTTTACTTTTATTATTGTGCTTTGATTTTCCAGCCTTTCATGCAAACTGCACAGAACAAAAGTTTTTGAGAGTTATCTTCTAGCCTTTGGTGAGTAGGTATTTTCCTCCAGGTATACAATAAGAATACTGACCCTGATATTTAAGACCACTTCTGTGAAGATCTGGCTTCTGAAAACTATACATTACTTGTAAGCATGCCTAAGTTCTTGATGGATCAGAATGGCCACAATACCCACTGAGTAAAATATGGTTCCATATCAATTTTTTTTCAACATACATAATACAAGATTCAATACATTTCAAATATTTCGGACGGACAATAGTAGTAGGAAGCTGATGATTCTGGCGCACTTAATTATTCTGTTTGATCTTGCCGCCTCTACAGCAATAGGCATTCTCAAGATGAGTTCTGTGTGATCTTGCTGCCGTGATAGGTATGCTCAAGGAGAGGTTCTTTGGTTAGATATTGCCTCTACTGCAACAGGTAATCTCGTTGGGGGGTCTACTTAAGTCTACTTTTATGCCAAACCAGTGAAGCGTGAAAGTTCCTAGAAAGTTCGTGAAAGTTCGATGTTATAGTACGAGCTTCCTTTCTCGTACTCGGAGAAGTCAAATAGATGCTTATCTACATAAAAGTCATTATATACATCTGGTGTTTGAATAAGGTACGTTAGTGAATCAGTATCGGTAAACAACAAGGTACTAAAATCTCCAGGGTATTTTCGTTTGATATAGTTATAGTGGAAATCATACGTCAATGATTTTGGCAAATCCAATATCGCAAATTCAACATAAATCGGACGGTTGAGAGTGAACTCGACTTTGGCACGTTCCACAGCCACCAGATTTTTGTTGAAAATTTTGAACTGCTTGAACGATAGCTGCGCAACGAGCTTCTTTAACTTTTCTGATGACATCACAAGATCTACGGTTCTTTGGTTGCGTAAGTTCTCCATGGTCTTCCCAAACACTTTATTATTCATCAACTTGAAGAAGTCTTTTTCAAAGTCATTCTTCGCAGCAGTACGCTGTCTGATATTAAAATCGATGTAGGGTTTCAACCCCGGAGCTTGATTGAATGATAAAACGCGGTACACATGGGTCAGTTGCATTCCCAATTCTGTATATTGTTTCAGGTTGCGGTAATGGACAATGTAGTTCTTCTTATGATGTAAATTCGGAATGAGTTTGGGTGGTGGTTTGCTGAACCCTTCATTTTGCAATAGATGTTTTTGATATGGGGACAGCATCTCTTCTTCGATTTGTAAACGCTCCGGTGCCAGGGGACAATCTTTATGTTGGTCGTGTAATTCTTGAGGGTATTCCAAGTCACATTCTAAAATATAACCTCCCGGGTTATCATCTTCTACTGTCATAATATCAAGGGCGTTGATTTCTTCTTTGTTCAACCATTTGAAATCGGAGGTAGGGAGAGGTTGTAACATAGCCCATCCATATAAATTGTTAGCATCCAAGTACATGATATAGCTATTGGACTTGTTAGCGTCGTACGTTTTCATAGTCGGGGCGTTAGCACAGGCGTAACGATGAGTGATCATCGCTACCTCACCTCTAATACCCTCCTCAATAAACAGGTGTTGATCAATGTCGGTCAATACGTCGAGTTTTACATCTGTCATTTTCAATGCAGCCCGCCAGCTTAGTCCAGGTGAGGTATAGTTGTGGGCGGGGTCCGATCCATAATGCTGGAGACACACGTCACAAAAGTTTTCCAAAATATCCGCCAGAAGCAATACATCGGTCATCAAGTAGAAGTTATGGTAATCTTCTAAGTCGTTCATTTCAAAGTGTTCGTGGGCCCTGTCGGCGTGGGCGTAATCTGTCTCGGAGATGTGTTGTTCTGTGAGCATACTGTTGTTTCTTCAAATCTTTGAAAGGAGTCCATGTTCTCGTAGGGGTAGACCCTTTTTGCGTCATCAGCTCCAGGTCTTTTTCTGCTTTGTTGTTGTTGAGGCGTGATGTTGGGCGGTGTGTAAGGGTGATTTCGGTAATCTTCTATGGTGTGCTCATTGTCATCCTCGATTTAATTGTCGGATTGTTGTTGCTGATGCTCGACGCAGTGGGACTCTTAAAATCGTCTCGTCTCTCTGAACTGGTCTTTAAATAAATTATCCGCAAGTTTATCCAGGGAAGCGATCATAAATTGACAAGAGTCGATGAAGGTGACGTCGCCGATGGTGAAAGACGTGTAACGTTCTAAATTGTTGGGTATCACTGTGATTTCTCCATGTCTCGGTTGGACTGTGGATAAGATGAGATGAGCGTCGTATCCTCTTAAATTATGAATGATGCACAGGATCTTGACTTTCTTAGGGTTGATGTGGTAGTTGAGGTTACATGAATTGTGGGCTGGTCCTTGGTACTCTCCAGTAAAGTGATCATGGTCTCTGACTTTTTTGTCGGTAGCAGTAAAACCTTTGGTGCATATGGTGCAATGGATGGCTCGATAATATGCTTGCCGTTCTTCTGGGGTCAACTGCTTCATGGCGATTTTATTGGCCAAGTGTTGTCGGCAGATCGTCGCAGCAGCTTGCACCTGGTCTAAGAATTTGGTAGCAGCGTCCTCCCCCATGTTGATTTGTGGTGACTCGAAATAATGTCCGTCACTGCATTTCACGTATAAGCAGGAACCGCATGGAACGTGTTCTTGGTACTGTGTGGTGTAGGACTTGTCGGTAGATGATTGACTGGAATCTTTCATTTGTAAAACGCTCTCGAAATCAGCATAAATCACAAATGGAAGTCGGAGTTGGTATTCTATCTTGGTGAATCTGATCTTGTCTTGTCCCTTTTTATCACTGGCGCCAGGTACTTTCACTCGTTGTGCCCCATGGAGCTTACAGCGTTCCATATGTTTTTGCAAAATGTCTTCACTTGTACACCCATGCAAGCAGTAGTGGCAGAAGTAATGTTGTCGTTTTGCATTGGTGTATTGAATTATAACCAGTCGACTTAAGTCTTTTATTAATACGTAATGCGATTCTTCACCAAACATAAGGAGAATAAATTGATGTGATGCCGTACGTCATTGAGCGAGGTGATACGTAGCGGGAACACTTTTTTGTCTTCATATCCGTATACGTTGATATAGATGTTGTTTTGCTGTTCAAATTTGCTGATGTCTTTGATCTCCATGGGGTACGTGATGCCGGACATGTTTAGTTCGTGTTCGTACTCTCTGTATTTGGTAACGCGATCTACGTTCTTAACAGGTGGATGGAGTGATGCAAGGATGGACAGTAAGAAACATTTGTCGTCTTTGTTTTGGATATTGAGGCATGCCTTCTTTACTTTTGACCCTTTGGGCAGTTCAGTAAAACTTGATGCTCGTAATGGATCGTACTTGACTAGACCCAAGTCAAGATGGTTGAAGTTATTCACCACGCAGCCAGAACCATTTCGTTGAAAATTGACAATTTGCTGTACAATCTGATTGTAGCCCACATGGAATTGGTATTCGAGCTCATGGGTATTGTTGCACTTGAAAACTTCGCTCCTGAATGTGACGGCTGGATCCGTTTTCATGCTCGGATTGGTTGACTTGCAAAAATTTATGGTCAATGACAGATACCAAGTGCTGTCTCCACAACTTCCGGTACTTTTGCTACCACTCTGTGTCTTGTTGATGTTTCCTCTTCTTGACTCACGACAACGTGTGGAGGACTCAATTCTTCAGCTCCACCTGTTTGAATCACCAAAGGTCGCTTGGGTTGGGTAGAACCATGCAATGTCATTTGAGGCAATGGGCGTTTCACTGGGCGTCGTGAAGCTTTGTCGCAACTTCTTAAATGTTTTTTGAGGTTGTTGGCACTGTTGATGGTTTTCCCACAGTGCTTGCATTTGGTGACTTTGATGGGCGGTTTGCAATCGTGACGTGGCAAAGTCTCTTGGCATGAAAAAAATTTGGAGCATTTCGTACATCGGTGTTGTGTCTTTTCTACTCGACAATTCAGAGGCTTCTCAATATGTCTCATCTCCTCATCAGTAGCGTTGAACATAGCGCCAAGTTGTGATTCAGTGAGTTCGTCTTTGTTTGAAGCCATCATTGTCTTGAATTGAAAAAATAAAAATTTCGGTCAAACCCTTATAAATACAAAGAGGTCTTCCCTGTTCAAAGGTTGAAGCGAAAAAGAAATTTTATTGGGGGCTTTTCCTTTTTATACCTAGTTCTTCACCCTACACTGAACAAGAACAAAGGACCATTGTTCTTACAAGCATTTTGATTGGATAATAAAACAATAGATTTTATGTCCATGCCCATATAAGGAAGTGGGTCTAACCTAGGTAGGAAAAGCCGGCACGCCTAAATGCTGGCGTAAGCAAAACTTATTAAACTGCTAAAAATAAATACGATAACTTGATCAAAGTCAACATTTCTCATCATCCCCTCTACCATTTTCTCCGCATTCATGCAATTAGATAGGTCACCACCCTTATAATCATTCTTGACACTGCTTGCCATCTCAATTGTTCCCTATTAAAAACTAAGATAATTTCCGTGATTCAATAGAACCAATTCAATTCCAAATAACGATTGTTTTAATTCAACTACCCATGGAGAACTCGGTATTGGTTCCGACACGTTCCTCGGGTCACTCTCTACCCTAATTATACCGTAATTATCTCGTAAAATGTTAATTTGGGATGTTTTGGAATTCTAAATGAGAAGAATATAAAAAATCCAATTCGATAATATCATTTGGAAAAACAATAGTTCAAAATTGGTTAATTATTCATCAAAGTGAGGTTTAGACAAATACTTTTTCTTGTTTGTTTCGGAATTACTTATCGATCAATTATATCATAGTCACTGTGACTGACCATTATTCGAGTGACTATGATTATATAAAGTACAAATTACCTATCCTATATAAGTTACAATCTTAATAACTCGTTAAAAGCATTAGTTTTTTGTTCAAAGATTGATATTTTTTTCTTAAAACTTCAAGTTGTTTTGTAAAAGTTTGGCATTTTTTAATTTTTTTTTAAAAAAGTTTCGAGTTTTTTCGTAAAAGTTTTACAATTTTCCAGGTTTTTTCTTAGAAGTTTTGTATTTTTCATAAAGATTTTACAATTTTCCAGGTTTTCTGTTAAAAGTTTTGAGTTTTCCCATAAAAGTTTTGGGTTTTTCAAGGTTTATTCTTAAAGTTTTGAGTTTTGTCATGAAAGTTTCCAGTTTTTTGGCGAAAGTTTTACAATTTTCCAGGTTTTTTGTTAAAAGTTTTGAGTTTTTTCTTAAAATTTTGAGTTTTTTGAGATTTTTTTCTTAAAACTTTGACAGTTTCCTAGTTTTCTTACTTAAGATTTGAGTTTTTTCATGAAAGTTTGACAATTTTTCTTTAAAGTTACTTTTCCTAAAAGTTTTGGATTTTTCCTAAAAGTTGGAGAATTTTTCTTAAAAGTTTTGTATTTTTCAACTTTTTCCTTAAAAGTTTTTAGTTTTTTCATGACATTTTGTGAATTTTTCTTAAGAGTTTTGTATTTTTCTGAAAAGTTTTGGAATTCTTCTTAAAAGGTTTCATAAAGTTACGTTTTTCAATAGAATTTTTACATAAAGTTGTCTTTTTGTTTTGAAATTCTTCATAAAGTTGCGTTTTGGATTTCAAATTCTTCATAAAGTTGTCTTTTTGATTTGAAATTTTACATAAATTTGCGTTTTTGATTTGAAATTTTAAAAGAAGTTTAGTCTTTTTAAATTCACATGAAAGCAAAACGAAATAAAAGTTTGGTTGCTCTGATTTCTAACTCAGTGAGCGTTTTAGGTCTTATCAGGTTATTTTGCTACAATTTTACCGACAAGTGTGTATTGATAGCACATGTATTACCGTCATTATTATATTATACAAGCTACAAGTATTAATATATTTGTTGAGTTTTTGCGAATATTTTAATTTAACAGCCTTTAAATGCTAGGTTTATGAAACTAAAGATAACTGTGGAATTGAATGAGTGTACTTTCAATGACTAAATCGCTTAATATGAAGGCTTCCGTACCTGAACATATCTAAGCCTGAATCAAAATTGAAATATTTAGCCTCTTTTTTATCCATACTTTTTTATGCTTTCTTTTTATAGTTTACTTAATTATTTACTTTTTTATATTCTTTTGTATTCTTTTTCTCTTATTCTATTTGATGTTTGCAGTTATTTTAAAGGATAAAAAAAATTCTGGAGGTATATTTTGTCTTGTATCAGCCTATTGTATACTTCTTGTATTTTACGAGCTAAATCAAACAAATCTTTTTTAACTTTTAAAATATCTTTTCCTAGCATCTTTTTAAACGCCAATCTTATAAAGTAAAAGCAGTTTTCTTAGGAATTACATCTATTGCATTATCCATCCCAAACTTTTATACTCATCTAAACGCGTGACTTTACGTCTGAATCTGCGCATTCAGTGAGCTGTTATTAACTAGTATTAAAAACCTTTTAATAGCTGGTGAGCAAACTCGACTTAGATAACTAGTGTGTCTTTACAATCTAAATTCACAAAACTTGGACTTCCTAAATTTTCTTAACATGTTATTTATAAATAGATTGAAAAACCAACTTGTTAGCCAAACTGTCGGTTATGAATAACAAATATTAACTCACTAGTTTGGCTTTGGAAGCTAAATTTATTAGTACATCTTTCTGAGTCAATCTTTCTTTAACAAATAATATTAATCAACAGCATTACATTTCTAAATGCTTTTATCAAAAATACACTTTTACTAAACAAATTTCCCTAAGTAGGCTATTTTATTAGATTTCCTAATAAAAATTTGCTGACCAACTAAAAGACTTTTGCTTTTTTTACTTTACTATATGATGATTCTAACTAAAATCCCCGAACTATAGTATATTCATTTTCGCTGTGCTATCACTATTTTACAAACAAAATGTACAAACAAACTCTGGCTCACCAATCTATTGTTTCAATATCAGCTGAATAGCTGAAGTCGCGAGTCTTTCATATGTTTTATGTATTTTATCATGAAGGCCTTTAGTTTTTTATAATAATCTTTTCACGAAATACATGTATAAAAATCCAATAAAGTCTTTATCGCTAAAAATCTGAACGAAAATTTCAGAAAAATTGAATAAATTTCGAAAAGAATATTGAAACAATTTTATGAAAAAAATGGAGAATTATACAGAAAAGACAAGCATTAATTTTTACGAGCAAATTCTACAGAGAGTGGAAATTTTAACAAATTAAATTAATAATAAACAGACTTACTTGTTTGTTGAAAGCCATTGTTGATTGATCAAAGTTTAAGTAAGGTTGAAAGTTTTTATCAAAACTGAGAAAAAGTTTAAATAAAATTAAGTGTGAATACCGATAAAAACGCGTCTTGACTCTTCGAAGCACAATGCTGAAAGAGGGCTTAGACAAAAAAATTGGGGCCTTTTATACAACATTACTGCAATCTAATTGGTCGATTCAAAAATAAAGCCTTCTGATTGGTAGCTGAGGCATTTCCTTTCATTCACCTATACTGGCGGGAACTCACGGCAAGGCAGGCCTACCAAGCATAACTACTTTGACAGGTCGCCTGGGCTTACATTTCAAGGACTTTTAGTTAAATACTTACTGTTTTTATCTCCTTGAGTATACTTTTTTCTCTCAGCATGAAAGGCTATAGGTGTTGCAATGTATTTAAAATCAATAAAACATGACCAAGTAGTGGTTGCACACATTTTCTAGAACAAGGTTGGCTTTGAACCTTCTCAACCTCATCAACCTCCTCAACGTTACTGGACTAGCTATTAACATCACACCCAAATTTAAAGGCTCAGATTCTTAAACTGCTATGGCTTTTGTTAATTTTTTGTTGATTTTAACAACATGTGCTTGTAAGACACCTTTCTCCCATTAGTAAAAGGTATACAGGGAGAATGTTAGGTTAAAAAAAGTCGAGCATCTGCTTTGAGACTTGTTGAAAAAAATATTTTGAAATACCTGAACGTGAGAATAAAGAATATATATAGGACGCGCTATGTTGCATCTTTCATTTGCATAAAGACTGTTGTCGAGGATGGGCACTGAAAAAACGACAGAGCTATCGAGGAAACGCCTGAGACTGAAACTGTTGGCTCGATTATCATTAGATCGCATGATACAGCAAAAGCAAGATTCGTTTGATGAGCTGATTAAATTGAATATAGAACATATGGAACGTATCCATGATGTCAATGAACAGGACTACATTGTTTAAACGATGTAGCAACGATCGAAAATCAAAGAGAAGAGTTAGCAAAAGAAGGGATGCAATATTTGAGAAGAAGAGAGTTTGATAAATGATGGATATGATGGACTTGTTGTATTTTAATTGTAGTGTAAGAATCATTGTATTTGAAACTTGCCTTATTATTTCAATAGATCTGCGAAGAAAGAACTTGCCATTTTAGACGTTTGTCATCGTGCTGAATAGTTCGTTGATTGTATGCTTGACTGCACGCCGCATTCTTTAACTAAACCTAGAAACATTCACGCCTCAGCAGTTTTGCATAAAAGTAGACATAGACTCCCCAATTATTTATTTATTCATTTATTTCGTCAAATATTTTGCAAAAAGAGAAATATAAATCTTGATCTTTAAGTAAATCGACAGGAAGCAAGATGAGAGCTAATAAGCTCTATCACCAAGCACCTAGCAGTATAATTACACGTGGTAAAAAAAAAAATTATTTTATTTTTCGATATATAGGACAAACACACAACACACACAAACGCACACACACACACACAAAAAGAAATCAATAGAATTTTAAGTTGTTGTCACAATTAAGGAGTTTTTCTTTAATTTGTCTCTTAAAAGTCTCTAATAAAGATTCTGACTTTTGGCTAGTGC
>JANSTP010268026.1:0-10630 GCA_025330745.1 Cladonema radiatum | reverse complement strand
AACAAGTATCAGATAGCCGACCAAAATCATGTAACGTGACGTAATGCTCGTATGACGTCTTATAATTTTATATATAAGATAACATTACATTGTAAATAACGTTTATCACTTAACTGAAGATTGCGTTCAAGACGCATCAAACTCAGAGTATTAAGGAGATAAAAAGTTAGTTTTTCATCACCTACTGAAGTATAAAATGACATACTTTTAATTTTATTTGGTTTAACCAAATGGTTAAACCAACTTGATTTAATACAAATGGCGTGCATAATCGACTACTTTTAATATTTTTAATTTTTAATGTTTTGACTCTCTCTAATTCGAATCTCAAGGGAGAAAGGTTTTTGTTCGAATTTTGCAGAGATTTGAGTAGTAGAAAGTCTCTCTTATTTGAAGTGTTACATATGAAGGGTGAAAATTCGAATTAGAGAGGGAAATCAGATCTTCCTTTTCTAACTTTGTTTCAAGTTATGATTCACATGGAGTTTTAGGTATTTTGAACGAGAAATAAGTTGAAGTTCATCACACTTCATATAAAAAACGGTATTTAAATATTTCAACAGAAGTTTGAATATTGGAAAATCAAATTCGAAGGTGTAAACAATTTTTTCGCACTCTGAAATTCGCATTACAGAGAGGATTTTATTGAGGGGCCTGGAAAATGTGTTCGAATTATAGAGATTCGAATAATAGAAATTAAATTATAAGAGTTTCTTAAGGAAAATTCACCCCGAATTATAATTTGTTCGAATAATAGAAAGATTCGAATAATAGAGATTCGAATTAGGGAGAGCCAACTGTATTCCAAGGACGGCTCCAGCAGCTATTTGTAATCTGTCCTTCTCCAATAAAACGTTTTCGTCAAGTTGCTTTGACTAAGTGTAAAAACTTTTTTCCAAGATGATTTTTGATAAATTAAGATTACCAAGTTGTTGCCGAGGTCGTTCGAATTATTGTTGATATTATTCTTTTTACAAGATTTAAAAGTTACATTTTTTTATATCATAAGATTAAATTTATTATTCTTTAAGAAAGAATTTCTGCTACAATTAGTGATATGTGATTTTATAATTTGATAATTAGACTGACTTATATTTGTCACTCAGAACAATATAGTTTCGTGTTACTAGGCAAAGTCACACTGAGGATTACGTAATTTAAAAAGATTATTTAAATTTTTTCGAACTCTTATAAAAGTATTTTCTCCAAAAAATTTTGTACCAGATATCAAATAAATACAAAACTAAGCATCAATATTTGTCATTTTTATCAACATTTTATAATATCAGTGGTTTCTTATTGTTTCAAAAAAATTCAAATAATCTATTTATACTAAATAATCCTCAGTCTGACTTGGGTTAATGAAATTAATTTTTGAAATGTTTTTATCTAAACGAATATGAGTAGGAATATTTTGTTGAATGTCAGTTGAACTTTAAAATATTGACTTTTGAGTTATATATCATTGTTTATGTTACCAATAGCAATTCTGCGAAGTCAATCGCCCTCCCCCAATCTGCCAGGCCCCATCAACAACATTGAAAAAATATTTTACAGTCTTAAATTTTGTAGAAAATAGCTTATTTTGTTAACTGATCCCCTAATCATATTGACGCCCCAAAAACCACGAAATAGCCGTTTTAGAGCGTGTGAGATTCAAAAATGTTTTCGTCGCGCAACCATGGTGGCCGGCATTTATAAAGCCACCATGCGAATTTACACCACTTAAAAAATAATCTTGATCCGCTCCTGTACCTTTATCAGCAAATACCGGAGATACTGTAAGCATGACTTTCTTGTATTTTCCTGAAATAAAAGGCTTAATTTTAGTTAGATTAAGGCTCAATAACATGCTTAGTATATGCTTCAGTTTTGACTACAGCTGAGTTTGTATGCCTTTTAATTTCAAGCCTCCAAGATCCTCTTCTCCATTTAGCTCTAGCTAAAATTTACAACTTGAATAAGGCTTTACAGATGTGATAAGAAATAACTTTAATTGGTAAAGGACCTTTTCAACATATGGAAAGTGTTAAAATAAAGAGACACCTGGACTTTTCTACCTGCTAAATGTTTTCCTTTAAGGAAACCGGAGAATTTGAAGCCATTGAAGCTGGTGCAATTAAAAGAGAAGTTTTTGAAGAAGCCTTCAAATATGTAAACGATCGTCTCTTTGAAGGCAATGATAGCAACGGGTACCACCCAAAACGTTTGGGTTTGAATGCTAATGCAGTCAATTATTGCCTTGTCAGGATGTATATTGGTCATAGCTTTATGCAAGGTGATGTCTTGTACAGCCGCCTTCAATCCTGGATCTTTGACTATTTACTTTAGCCTGAAGACTTAGAATATGTCACCTTTTCACCTTTCACAAGAGGCTATTGCCCTTGAAGGGGCATCTGAAAGTCTAGTTTCTTTGACAGATACCTTAGAAAGTAGCGAAAGTGAAAGTTTTCTGTGAAAGAATTCTTGTTGAAACACTCTCGCGATTTTCTAGATGCTATGCAAGAAAATTCTAATGAAGAAAAAACATCCGTCCAATGGATGATTGACTCTATTGAAGAAAATTACAAAACAAAAAATCAAAGCTTGTTGTCTTTTTTAACATCTTTCACGAATTTACCCGGGTAGGGTCCCGATGTCCCTATCAAAGTGCGTTTCCTTCCAGACCATGAGAAACTTATTTTACCCGAAGAATTGGTTTGCTTCAATAATGTGTCCTTGCCAATAGTGCACTCCTTGATAGATGTGTTTTTCAGGCATACAAACATTGATCTAAAGTTCGACAGTAGTGAATTTTCGGCAATAGAATAAATTATGAAAGATATCTGCCATTTGTCCACCAACCACCAACAAAAAATGGCACGTTTATGTTTGCAGACTCATTCTGATTAGTTTTGTTTTTTTATTAGGCAATAATTGCTGTCTTACTACCGTATATATTTCATGGCGTGATTTGAAGAAAAAATATCGTTTAATCAATATTCAAAGACTTGAAATAATTTCCGTGAGTGTATTTGAAGAATTTACTAGATTTTTTTGGTTATCATTTTAGTTTATTGGCTTTATATCAGAACCATTTTTGAAGAAATTTTCCCAGCAATTTAATTTCGTTGTTAACCAAAAACGTTTTTTTCATGGGAATTTAATTTTGCAATTGCTGGAAACTTTTTGATTGGCTAGATGAGGCTCACCTTTTGAGTGTAAACAAAATACAATATCTAACAATACACAGAGAAACAAGAGAAGAATGGTAAAATGCTCAAAATCTTGATTATAAGCAAAGTTCTTTTGCATGAAGGAACTAAAAAAAAAAAAAAAAAAAAAAAAGATCAACTTTGACCTGACCAAAAAGACGCTGAGACTTGTCTAGAGACGTCTCTATTTCAATGTGTTGTTAGTTCATTTGTAAAATCAGGAGTTCCTGTTCCTAGCTTCTCAAAAATGTTTGCTTTAATCTGAAATTAGTTTTCGTAAAATTATCAAAGTTTGATAAGAATATGAAATTTGCCATCCTTTACATATCTGCTTATTATGTTTTGCATCTAGACCATTTCAATATGTAAAACGTCTGTAAGATCACCGTCCTCGGCCACTTATACTGACCATGTTCACCACAAAATTTCAAACATCGTTTTTGGGTTGCAAGGTTGTGCTTGAGAAGAAAATGTTATAGATTGCTTAATAACAAAGCTAGATCAGCTTTACAGATTTCTTTTTGTCTGAATTGAAGTTTATGATGTCAATCCTAGTATTTACAACAATGTGAGGAACGCATTAGATGCTTTGCATTCTTTTTTTGAAAACATCAGTAATGAATCATGTGGCTTCATTCGCATGGGATATTCTGGCAGACCTCGTTTGGATATTCCTTCCCAAACGTTGAGTTTGTTTATGGAATATGGCCTATCTTATTGGGAAATTGAAAATTTTTTGGATTACATAAGTCCACTGTTCAGGGACGTGCAAATCAATGTAACTTACACTCTGTAAAGCATTCCAAAATATCAGATGATCAATCGGTTGGGTTGGTGTGAGAAATATTATACAATTTTCCAATTTCTGGAATCCGTCGGATGAAGGGTTATTTGCAGTCAAATGGACACAATGCCCAGTGGGATCATGTCAGAAGAGCATTATTTGAATTAGATCCAGAGAGTTTACTAAGAAGATCAATATATACAACATTTGTCCAACCAATAAAATATTGTTCCAGGTCCACTAGCCTTACGGCACATAAATGGAAACCACAAACTAATTCATTGAGGCCTAGTTGTTTATGGCGGAATGGTGTACTTGCATGGTAGTAATAACAACAAGGCTTCAACAGTGCTTCACCTATTTTATGAGAGTTTGGCTTCACTTAGTCTACCGTTACGTTTTGAGAACGTTGATGTTGCTCAATACATGTTCTCACACCCAATGAGAGGACCAAGGCGTGGGAGCTTTATATCTGGTAAAAGCTGCCATAATCAACTGATTGAACGCTTGAGGAGGGATTTATTTGAGGGATGCCTAAGTATATTTTACTGTTTGTTTGTCTATCTTGAAAAAAACTACCATATAGGTTTTTCCAACTGTGTTGACCTTATTGTCCTTCACTTTATTTTCATACCGAGGATTAATAGACAATTGAGAATCTTTAGGAAGTTTGGGATCATCACCCTCTTTCTACAGACTCGAATAAATCTCAACTGCAGCTTTGGACTGTAAGCCAATGGAGTTATTCCCCTAATTCGCAGTTTCCTGATATCGTTGATGAAGATTAGGGAATCGAGTACAAAGAAGAATATTCGATAGAAGATAGATAGGCTGCTGTTGTATTGCCAGAATTGAACTTTCCTGGTCAGGACGAATTAAATAGCATGCTTTAGGAAAATATTGACCCGTTAGCTGATTTTGAAAGTTTTGGGGCAGGTTTATATTTAAACGCTTGGAATTTTATCAATAGTTGACATGGTAGATAAACTTTTATTGGAAATACGTATGAAAACAGGGATGTACCCAGACTTTTTGAAATGTGTATCAGATCTAGGCTTAAAAAATTGCCGCCCACCATGGTTGGGTGGCCAAGAATATTTTGACACCCAGATGCTCAAATTTGGCTATTTCAGCAATTTTAAAGAGAGTTTTCAAGACAAAATACTGATACTAGAGTCCTGTAGTTTACAGAAACTAAATAATAAATAAGTGACTGTCGGACATAGGACAAAACCTGGAACAACATGCAGTAACATAGACAAAAAAGTAGCTATACCTGACTTTTTTTAATCAGATTCGCACAGAAAAATGAAGAATAAGCTCACAAACAGAGCACCATCCATAATTGGGCTGCGCTACAAGACATTTATTTTGACAAATGTCCTTGTATAGAAATCAATTGTCTTAGCATTGTGACCAGTGAAAGGCAAAAAATGTTGGATTAGAGATCATTGTGCAATAAGTGCAAATATAAAATTTAATTAAAAAAAATAAATGAAGAAGCTTTACTTCCAAAATTTAAGATCCAACATTTTTAAATTCATTGTGTGTTTGTTAAACTTCATTATTTTCCTATCTGACCAGTTGAACAATACACTACCCAATTCGATGATGAATCCATAACTGAATATTCATAATCTGTAATTTATTCATTACCAAAATAACTACTATAGTCATACTAAAGTCTGAAATTACACAAAGCAAACAAAAACACAAAAACAAAAGTACAGTGTTTTATTCACCAGACATTGCAATCAATCTAGACATATAGTATGATTATTTTGTATGGTTTTTTTTTTTTTTTCATTTTCAAGGTATAATCCAGAGTATTTGCTTCCGAATTTATGCCAATTTAGATTTTACAAAATGCAGTGCTTGCATTAGACTTCTTTTGAAAGTTCTATCTCAAAATAATGCCAATTCTTGTATTAGCTTACAAATCAAAGAAGACAAAACAGCAAAGTGTAAAGTGATTGGAGGAAAACTCTATTACTTTTCCTTTTCAGGGACATTCTATTGGGCAAATTTCCATTGAAGGAAGCCATGTCCAGAGTGTATTCTTGATTAAACAAAACTATTGAATAAAAATTCTGACGATAACTTCATTCATCTTAATTAAAAAAGATCAAATAAAATTTTTGGAATTCTTTCTTCAAATAAAAAACGAATAGCCAATGAAAATTCTCAAAATACTCAAAGCCAGCAAACATGAACAGAATGAAAGGTATTACATAAAATTATCCTTCCAAAAAACAAAAACCAATAATCCTTCATTAAAATGGAATATTCTTCAATAAAAATAAACAAAACAATTTGACAGATTACCATGTTATCAAAAATCTATCAGAATATAAACTTATATTAATTTACTTTGCGAAAACCAATTCCATGTAATAAGTACATGTGACCAAGAAAATAACAGAAACAAGTTATTAGTCCAAGAGCTCATGACGGATCAGTTGACCTCATAATCCTCAGAAAGTTTGTATTGTCTAATCAACTCAGCAGGTTATGTTGATTTTAAAAATATTGGTCAGCTGCCATGATAGTGGTGGATTTATCTTTGGGACCAAATCTTATTTCACCTTTCTTACAGTTACTTCACCCGATAAAAAGCATACTCAATCTTTGCAATATTGGTTAATAATACATCAAACATGAAAAAAACGTGAGAGCTGACTTAATTTTCAATGACGTCATCCCGGTCAGATTGGGCTAGAGGTAACCATTTGTACATTTTTTTTACTCCATCGCATATACAGCCAATTTTTTATGAGGAAGTTAGAAGTCTATTAATGCTTCAAAAAAACTAAAAACAGACCAAAAAATTTGAGGGCATTGTCTGGTCAGACCCCACTATAAAAAAGAGGGAAATTGGCCCAGTTCGGTACGTCTATTTTACCCCATTGCATATACGGCCAATTTTTTGTGAGGAAGTTAGGAGTCTGCTAATGATTCATTAAAACTAAAAACTGACCAAAAAATTTGGGGTCATTGTCCAGTCAGACCCCACTATAAAAAGAGGGAAATTTACCCAGTTCAGTACGTCTATTTTACCCCATCGGATATACGGCCAATTTTTTGCGAGGAAGTTAGAAAACTGACCAAAAGAATTGGGAGCATTGTCCAGTCAGACCTTAATGGGGAAAGAAGGAAATTTACCCAACTATCTAAAGATCTTTTTTACCCCATTAGATATCGGATCTTTTTGTTTGTCGCTGTAGCAATGTTATCAGCATATTCAAATCTAAAAAAGTGATCGTAATGTCTTGGGATAATAATATACAACACTACCAATACAGAAAAACCCTATATTTCTATAATTTCTACATGAACGCTAAAAAGAGTATATAAGACAATACAAGAGATCTATCAGTTACACAGCATCATGTAACGATCTTATCAATATGAGAATCCAAAATTTCTGCAAGTTAAGCCATTTAAAAAGCATTAAAAATGTTTCACGAGGCAGAATAATTTGAAAGAAAAAAAATTGCGAAAGCAACACACATGTTAAATTCTGTCATATTTAGATAAATTTATTGCACCTCAAGTTTTTTTAACAGATTACTAATAAATTGAAAACTAAATAGAACTACAGATTTCAAAAAAGTAATACCATGAAAAATTAAGTTTCGTTCAGATGCATTTACAAAATAATTGCATGATTGATGTGATGATTTGTATGATGATGTTGTAACTTATCGTCAGGAATTCCACTCAGCTGATCTATATACACACGTGAAGAATTGTTCCAAATTGCATTGTTTATCATCTTTACAGCATATGATGAAAGACCAGTATTGGAAAACTTATTAGTATTGTAAACACGATACTTTTCAAAATAAGAGTAAAGTTATCGTAATCGTATTATATTTGAAATATTTCTATTTTCAGTTTCTACTATAAAATATTCCTTCAGTACTATTTTACCTCCACTTTAATTCAGTCATCACAAGCGTCATCATCGCTATCATCAGTGTTTAATCGCTATCTTCATTTGTATACACTAAATTAAATAATAGTGACCTAATGGTTCCACGAATTACATTTTGATTTTAGGCACTAGCAACTATTATTCGATATATACATACAGTAGTCTCAAGTTACAATAATAGGTAATTATTAAAGTATAGAAAATCTGGATCATGTATGAAGTCTGTGGTTTAACAAATAAGACATGGCTACAATTTGATATCAAACTGAAACAAATGGCAGTAACTCTTCCCTACAGACTGGAGTTTTCAGACTGTCGCCTACAAATGAAAAAGTGGGTTATCAAACGTATAATAGCTATTGGTTTGGAAAACTTCAATGTGCATAAAAAACTATACCTTCTTTATCTCCAATATCATCTGACCATTCATCACCACTACTGCCGTCGTCTACATCATCTGTATGTGTCTGAACAGATTCTAGAGCTGTTGGTGCCTTTTCACCGAGAAACCATTGGATCTTGTACATGTTATCAACACGTATCCAGCCACTCTCTTCAGGTAAAATAGCTGGTGGATCTGACGTATTTGATGATGCCCAAAGATTTGCAGCAAACGCTACTCGCTTCACTTTTTCCTGTAGTACTTTCTTGCAAGGAGACATCATTGTTGCATCAAATCTCTTTGCAAGAGCAAGTTCCTCACTAGAACTTTTCCGGCGATACCTCTCGTAAAATATCTGTGTCCTAACATCATTGACAAAACTGAATTTCTTTTTGCCGTACAAGCTACAAATAAATTTTTCTATAGTTTGTAAAGTATCTTCACTTGTATCCATTTTGTTGGCCAATGTTATGAAGGCTTGCTGGGTGGAAGGGTCTTTAAGAAGCAATTTAAATGGTCGCTTTTTACCCTTACGGCAAAATGAAGTTGTATAATAGCAGCCGGTTAGAGCTTGAAAACCTAACAGAGATTTACAAAGCTTTTCTCCAAATTTTTCATGCAGATGTTGAATGTTAACAAAACGTTGTGTGTTGTTACTTTGCAATCCCATATCTGACCGCAGTTAAAAAGTAAATGATGTTTTCAATGCAAGCGCAATGATTAAACAATCTGTATTGTTGGTGCGAATCACAACATTACTGAAAGGAGTTACTTGAGTTACTTGTTGAGTATAGCTCTGGACCTTCTTCATAAATCACTTGGTTTTCTTTGACGTAAAATTTATAGCAAATGTTGCCAGAGTTTGCGAACAAAACTTTATCTTTGAAAATTTCAGCGAATTCTTTTTCTTTCCATATATCAATTAGGAAACTAACAAGTGATTCTTTGAAGCTTCTATTTTTTAAAGCGTTTAACCAATTGCTGGGCCGTTTCTGCCATGGTCCTTTGATTACAAAACTGATTTCATCCATGGATCTATTTTCTCTTTCGCAATCTTTTATTGATGGTGAAATTTATTTGTCAGAAACAAAATGAATACTCTTCCCCTTACTATCAATGATTCTCGCCAATAGGTACTGTGCAACAGCTTTGAAGGTATCTGGTAAATTTTGATGAAGATGAAGAAAGAACATTGCATCAATTATTGTAACATGAGTGCTATCGGGAGGTATTGATATGACTTGAGACTCTATTTGCTTAGAAAGCATTGATTTCGGTGTCTTCAGCATAGTTCCATCTGTGTGGCTCAGAGAAAGAGGGTATGATGTTAATGGGTATGTCAGAACAGTGTCTATATCAATTTTTTTCTCCAACGATATAAACATTAGATATAAGACTGCCGAACAAATCGCGAATGTAACATGCGGAGGTTATTTTTCCATCTTTGGCATGAAGTTTTTTCTTTCCATTTTCGCTGGCGAAATTATGCACCTTTTGTCTCTTTATCGGTTCCTCAAATCTGTCTGGTCTTTCGCAACATTCAGTAATAAACTGTCTTCTAGCATTATCGCCAATATTGCTTAAATTTAACAAAAATTGCTCTGTTGCTTGAGATGCTGTTTTTCCAGTTGCTAAGTTATATAGTTTGCTTTTTTCCAAATCTTCAAATTGATTAATCGTCTCTTTGATCATTGATATTATCGAGTGGACGACAGTGGAGTTGTCTTTTTTCATCTTGTATTGCTTCAAGTACTGTGAGTTATCATCTTTCTTGTTGAGATTGTGGTGATTGTGATGATAGTGGTGCGTAAAAATTGCGAGTCTGCCCATCTTTGCCTCGCTGATATGGATTACTTATTGTATGATTACTTATTGTATTTTATTAATAATGGCAAAATCATTCAATGCTAAAACTATGCAAAAATGTTTCTAAACTAAAATCGACGGCGTTTTACTAGTTCTAAACATTTCTGAGTTTTCGTGTGATTTTTCGTTTTGCATAGCCAGATTTGAGTTGGTTTCACTGCGCAATTTGCCTTAAAATACGTTATAGACCGGATCCCGTTTTTTTCTTAGTATACGATAACTTACGGGAAAAATACGGGATCAGAAAATACGCTACATGGATTTCCTCGTATACAGAATACGGACATTGCGGAAACTATCGATAATTTCCATTTGCTAAAATGCGATATACGAAATCCGTATACTTCGAGATATACGGATGAATACCGTTATATTACCTTTTTATGTTGTTGATGTGCGTAAATTGTTGTTGATGTGCGTAATTTGTTGTTGATGTGCGTAATTTGTTGTTTGTGTGCGTAATTTGT
>JANSTP010268015.1:0-10631 GCA_025330745.1 Cladonema radiatum | reverse complement strand
CATCTTATGCTTATGAAAATGGTGTTCCTTCCAAATTTTTAAACCCTTATGAGATTTACGCGAAAGACGTGTATGTTGCAGCTGTTGGGGTGGGAGATACCCTAGAACTTGCTCGTAGTGCTGCGTTGAGTGCCTTGTCTCAGCAAATTGAAGTTTCTGTTAAAACGACGCAACAAACCGAAGAATCCTTTTTGATGAGTAGCGCACACGGATTTAGCGAAAATTCTGCTCTTGTGGGGAATACCAATGTACGTTCTGTGGGGAATTTTGTAGGTGTACAGTATGGTGAGAGTTTTCAAGGCAAAAATAAAAGAATTTATACCATAGCTTATATACATAGAGTCTCTGCGGGTAACGCTTACAAAGGACGCATTGATGAGACGAGTAAGGCATTGTATGAGCTTTTAGAAGACGTGGATAAAAAGCAGGGGTTGGAGAAATTTGCCATTTTGCTCCGCGCAATAGGATTAAGTGTTAAGAATGATGCCATGTTTGCCCAGCTTGATGGCATTTCACCGCCGATCGCGAGACTTGCTCGTAAGAATAGAAAATATACTACGCTTTTGTTGAAAAATCAACTGCGAAATGCTGCTTACGGAATAGTTTTTGCCGTGCCTGTAAAGGTAACTCTTTTATACGATGCAGAGAGTGAATCCAATACACATCAGATACAGAGACAGATTAAAACTTCCATTATGCAAATGCTTACTTCTTTGCAGTTTAGGGTTGCCGCTAGTAACGCGACGCATGTACTTGAGACGAATATAAACATAGGCAAGCAAAGTGGTAAGTATATTCAGCTTTTGTGGGATCTCACGTTCAGCATTAAAGACGATGTCGGAACTGTGCTTTTAAGTAAAACGCAGAGGGGTAATGCACAAGGTCTGGATATGACTGCTGCAAGACGCTTTGCCGTTTCTGATATGCAGAAAATTATTACAACGCTTTTTGCAGATTATATGAGCAGTGGTTTTGTAAATGAATAATTTTTATATTTTAGGGATAAAAAGTAACGCCGCGCCGTTGATGCAGTAACGCAAGCCTGTAGGTGTGGACCCGTCTGGAAATACATGCCCTAGGTGTGAACCGCTGAGCGCGTCCAGTACTTCTATACGTAGCATCCTGTATTTATTGTCCACTGTGTAGCGAAGTACGTCTGCCTCCACGGGCTTGGTAAAGCTAGGCCACCCCGACCCTGAATTGAATTTGTCTGCGTATGAAAAAAGGGGTTCTTGTGTAGCCGCGCAGCAGTATAGCCCTTTTCGTTTTTCTGTGTTCAGTACACTCGAAAATGCACGCTCTGTTCCTTTTTTCCGTAATGTAGAAAATTGAATGGGCGTAAGTTTATCTTGCCAAGTTGTTTCCTCCATGTGTATGCCATAGTTGTTAAAAGACTCAGGTACAAAGTATTCTATTGCAAGGTATTGCAATGCCACTTTGCCTGCGTGGTGAGCTATGTTTTCTAGTAGGCCTTCAATCGTGTTTATTTCTTCTATCGAAAGCTCAATAGTAAAACAGCTATGTTCTTTTTTTTGTTCCATGTGTTATTAGTGTATAGTAATGCTCATCTCATTTATAATGAAAATCAATGTGTAGTAGTTTTATAAACACGCCTTCTTATTTTAATAGTCTTATAGCCACGGTTTCAGGGTGGCGGAAAATTTTTACGCCTGTAGGGCGAGATTACAAAAGTAAACTACGCACGCTAACGGAGCGCGAGGATGGAAATATAAGCGATGAAGATTTTTTGCTTATATTTTACGCAGTAACTTCCTATTTGGATATTATGCTTGACCAGTGGGTTGATGTAAAACCACCATACACAATAGCCTTTGGGCAAGATACACGTGTTACGGGGACAAGTATGATAGAGGCTGCCTTACATGCCGCGCGCTTACACGGCCAGGCTTCGCGCGTGCGCGTACTTTATATGGGCGTTATGAGTGCCCCGCAGATTATGTCTTATACGCGCATGTATGCGGACGGTTTTGTGTACATTACGGCAAGCCACAACCCTCCTGAGTATAATGGCATAAAGTTTGGTGCCGGAGATGGCGGCGTGTTAAAACGCGCGCGTGCACAAAAGGTCATAGATTGGTTTTTTTCTACCTATGCGCAGAAAATACCTTCAATATTGGAAGGGGTTAGTAACACCCATTATGATACGAGTTCCATAACTACCTTACTTACTCAAAATGAGCAGGAAAATATACGCGCTTATGAGGCTTATTCACAAACCGTGCTACAGGCGGTATTCCGCGGTTTGCAAATTTCGCAAGAGTATGACATTGAAAGCATGACAAGTGCTGTGCATGCAAAGGTTAATGCACAGTGTCCCACTCTGGGTATTGTTTGGGATACGAACGGCGGGGCGCGAAGTACCGCCTTTGATGAAACTTTTCTGTGTAGCCTAGGTATCGCTACGCAGCGACTACACACGGAATTTGGGGTTTTTGCACATCAAATAATTCCAGAAGGACAGGCCTTAGAAGATGCGCGATGCGCACTTATTGCTTTGAATAATCCCTCTCCTGAGAGTGCGGATGCAAAGTCTGCGTATCCTTTTGCGGTGGTTTCAGATTGTGATGGAGACAGAGGAAATATTATATTTTACGATGAGACTCTGCCCGAGCGCGTACACGTTATGAAGGCGCAGGAAGTATTCGTATTTGTGTTAAGTATAGAGCTTATGTGGCAGCATTTTGTAAACCCCAATGTAAAGTTGGCACTTGTTGTCAATGGGCCTAGTACCATGCGTTGTGAAATTATCGCCTCTCGGTATAATTGCGAAGTTTTTCGTGTAGAAACGGGAGAGGCGAATCTCGTTACTATGGCACAGCAGCTACGCAGTAAAGGCTACAGCGTACCTATTGTTGGAGAAGCTTCTAATGGTGGCATTATCATGTATCCCTCTACGGTTCGTGACCCACTGTGTACGGCACTTTCGTGTATGAAGTTGTTATTGTGGCAGGAAGAATTTGCAGCGCATGTCTCACAGCATGAATATGAGGTTCCTCATTTGTATGACGGAGTTTTTGCGCGGCAGATGCAAACCTTGCCCGTCGCCGCTACTACTGAGGTAGAAGACACTCTTGCAAAATGTGAAATTCCTCAAGAGGTTTGTGTTGCAGTCGCGCTGCAACATGTGGCAGTGTACGGCGCGTATAACATACAACGCCTTGTTGACTTATTTGAACACGCAGGTATTTCCATTGTTCGTGTTATGTGTTGCAATTTTGTTGGAACTACTATACATAAATACGACATTAAGGAGGTGGAGTCGCAGCGTATTAAAACAGGTGGGCTTGGGTTTTACTTTTACGGCGGTGCGCACGGGGACGAAGTACCCTGTGGTTTTGTGTGGATGCGCCCCAGCGGTACTGAGCCATTTGTGCGCCTTGTTGCCGATGTTATTGGAAAGAGTAGTGCAGAATTGGAGCGGATACTTATTGAGAAATGGCGCAGCATGGTACATGAGGCGGTGCTTTCCATCGCATTTTCATAGATGCGTAAGCAGTGATTTTATTGCATTTTGGTGCTGCCCTATCTGGGCTTTTATTACACATGTGTTATAATAATAAAAAATAGTTATGTTTGCTAAGTCTTAAGGAGGGCTAGTCATGAAAACAATATCATCGTACATTCGTATTCCATTTTTAAGTGTTGCAATTAATAACGCTGTCTTGGTTGTTTTGGGCAGTTTCGTTGTTGCCGTATTCGCTCAAATTTCCATACCTCTTTCGTTCTCACCTGTCCCCATAACAGGTCAGACTTTTGCCGTGACCTTGGTTGGTACGGTACTTGGTGCCCGTAAGGGTGCGCTCGCTCTTATGCTCTATTTGGCACAAGGTGCGCTTGGTTTCCCGGTGTTTGCCGGCTTTCGCGGCGGCTTTCCAATTTTGCTCGGGCCTAGTGGCGGTTATCTTTTTGGCTTTGTCATAGCTGCATATATTATTGGTTTCTTAGCAGAACGCGGTTGGGATAGATCCATTACTAAGGCTTCTATAGCAATGCTTCTGGGTAATGCCGTCGTCTACGTTCCGGGTTTGCTGCAGTTGGGTTTTGTTATAGGGTGGGATAAACCAATTCTTACTTTGGGTTTTTATCCGTTTATCATAGGTGGCCTTATAAAGGCAGCATTCGCGGCGGCACTGTTTCCACTGGTGTGGAGTGTGTTTAAAGAAACGTGAGATAAAGGGTTTGAGAAAAAAGGGGGCAATGAAGCCCCCTTTTGTTTTTTATAGCATGATGCACTGTAAAACACCACGCGCCATAATAGGCAGTTGGCTGTTTGAGCGTAGAATCTCAGAAAGATTGCAGAACACTGTTTACACGGTGCAGGGGCAGTTGAATATTACAGAAACCTCTTGGGAGGAAACGGGTAGTATGAACGGCATGCCATTTTATCAACACTACCGCGTGTGCATGGAGGGTGGATTTGCCCTTATGTTTGAAGACGGGCGTGAATTCTACCGCCTCAAAGATATACATTGCCAGCAGCGCATGTGGCACGTATGCGTGAATGATGTATACCGAGGAACGTGGTTTTTGGATAAAGAGACTCTCACCCTGTGTTGGGACGTAAAGGGACCAAATAAGGACTACATTTCAGTAACGACCTATGTGAAAATTTCAGAGAATTAGGAAGTAAGTAATTCTGTCATAATTTCACAGAACATGGTGGAACGCTGTGCGCATGGTGGAGCATTGATGGACGAGAGAAATGCATCCGTGTACTCAATATGAGGAGATATTGCGATTGCAATGCCTTTGTGTACGCTTGTTTTTACTACGGCGGGGTACTGAACACCCGAAATAGTGAAAGAGGCTAAGCATTGTGTGTATTTTTGGGCGGGCATGAGGGGACCGCCTTTGTAGTACACAAGGGCGTTTTTACCGCGGTAGTGTAGGCTCACAAAGGCAAGGCCTTGGTTTGTAAGCGCGTTGTAGGGCTTTACTATGGGACCTGTTGCGGTGCCATCAAAAAAGGCAAGTTCGCGTGTGCCTGTAATGCGTTCTTCTCCGTTGAGCCAGTTTATGTTTTGGTGCGCGTAGTAGGCCCCTGCACAGCTACCTATGTAGAGCCCGCCGTTGTGCACAAACGCGGCAATTGCCGCATTGCCTGCGCCTTCTAGCTTTTGGCAATAGGGCACGTCTGCTCCACCGGGCATAATGAATGCGCGTGCGTGCTTTAAGCCGTTGCGCTTAATTTCATCTGAGCATATCGTTTGTACAGATATCCCCATATCTTGCAGGCGCATATCCCATTCTTGCACACATGTGTTATTTGTGCCTGCATCTTTGTATATATAAAAATTTTTTTTATATTTTTTCGCTTCCATAGTTTTAAAATCGTAGTGTTGCAAACATGCGCCCATAGCAAGGCCTATTGCATGTATGCGCTGTTATACCTATAAGCCCTTCATGCCCTCAGGGGTAAAAGTACTTTGCGGCAAAGAGAGCCGTTTGCTTTGTCCAAAATATATGAGTGTTTCTTCCTCTGCATGCTTTTCGTCTACAATTCTCCATTTTTGTATGTGTGTTGCATCACCGTCTAGGTTCTTTCTTACAAAGTGTATAGTTTTATTCAGGGTTTGCTCATTGTAAAGCTCAGCCTTCATGGGTTTGTTAAACTCATCATCGCTAATGTACAGAGTAATGGTGGAATAGACGGCGGCGGGGTCTATTTTGGCAAGCGTAACCTTGTATGCTTGCTGGTTTTCTATGAGGGTAAGTTCAAGGTCGACTGGGTCGTAAAATTGTAAGTAATTTGTGTACATAATTTCGGCGTAGGTAACGTGCCCCAGTAGCGTTTGCGCAGGCGAAATACGAAAAGCGTGTGCGGCACCGTCTTTATAAAACCACAAGGAGGAGCCCTTACCCAATAGCACTGCTACCGCTCTGTCTTTTTGTACCTTTATAAGTACGCTCTTTTTGGTTTTGGCCGAGGTGTTATTGAGTAGCACTTGCTGATAAAAAACAACGTGTTTCGTAGATTGAGGCTCTTGTTGCCGCTTGTGCACAATGTCAATAGAGTAGGTACATGAAGCTCCGGCACAATCTCGATAGGCTTCAGCGCGAGAGACGAAATGATATGCGCGTTCAAATTCCTTGCTGGATAAAGAATTGTTTGCAAGACGGCGCTGCTGAGCAAAGGTAGCGGTTGCGCTAAGATAGGCTAGGAGTATTACTACCATGTTTTTGTGAAAATACTGCATCTTCTTCAATTATTCTATACTATGTTCTTTACGCCTATTTATTGCAAAAATGGTCTGCGCTTTAGCGCAAGGTGTTTATGACCTATTACTTTTATGTTGCCTTTGGTAGCATTTCATTTACAATAGATTTATGAATACCGTGAAACAATTACTTGGAGGTATATATTCCAATACGCCAAAGGCTAATGCGTGGCAGAGCCTTTTGGAGGAATATAGTGCAAAATGGAATGCGCAGCGTGCGCAAGCAAAACAACCACGCGATGTATGTGATGAAATGTTGGCTGTGGTGATAACCTACGGAGACAGCCTCATACGAGCAAGGGACGAGAAGCCATTAAAAACGCTTCTGGATTTTTTACGCGAGGAAACAGAAGGGCTTGTTTCGGGAGTGCATATACTACCCTATTCCCCATATACTTCAGATGACGGGTTTTCTGTAAGCGACTACCGTGAGGTACGCGAAGACTTAGGTAACTGGGAAGACGTTGAGAACATTGGCGATCATTTTGTACTTATGAGCGATTTGGTGCTCAACCATTGCTCAAGTGAGCACGCGTGGTTTGAAAAGTTTTTGCGCGGAGAAAGTCCCTTTGATGAATTTTTTATAACCGAGGATAAAAACGCTGACCTTTCTAGGGTGGTGCGACCGCGGCCGCACTTTGTCTTAAGCGAGTACGAAACCGCGCAGGGTACGCGTTATGTATGGACTACCTTTAGCCGCGACCAAGTAGACCTAAACTACGCAGAACCGCGTGTGTTATTTGAAATGCTCGATACCATGATGGAATACATACAGGTGCGCAAATCACGCATTATACGCTTGGATGCCATAGCGTATTTGTGGAAGGAGCGTGGGACATCGTGCATACACCTTGAAAAAACTCACCTAGTGGTAAAATTGATGCGTGCGCTTTTAGATGAGTTTGAGACTGGCGCGCTGCTTATTACTGAAACAAACGTACCGCATGAAGAGAATATATCGTATTTTGGAAACGGAGACGAGGCACATATGGTGTATCAATTTCCTCTACCGCCTTTGTTGCTACACGCCTTTGTGCGTGAGAACACGCAATATTTGCGCGTGTGGGCAGCGGCCTTGCCTCAGCCGGATAAACAGGATAAAAAGACGTATTTTAATTTTTGCGCCTCCCACGACGGGGTAGGCATAACGCCAATCCACGGGATCGTGCCACCTGAGGAACGCGATGTGCTTATACGTCGCGTAAGAGAACGCGGCGCACGTATTTCATACAAGGCAACACCAGATGGCGAAATACCCTATGAAATTAACGTGAATTACCTTTCGGCACTTACCGATCCGCAGTGTAATTCAGAACAAAGAGCACGAGCCTTTTTAGCTTCGCAAAGCGTGTTGCTCGCTATGCCGGGTGTGCCGGGAATATACGTGCATAGTTTGCTTGGTAGCGAGAACTGGGATGAAGGTGTAGAAAAAACTGGTGCGAACCGCAGTATTAACCGTGAAAAACTCGATGTTGCTCGGGTGCGTGAAGAGCTTGCAGACTGTAAAAGTCTGCGTTACCATGTGTTTCAAGGCTACTTGAAATTGCTTAGTTCTCGTAGGAAGAGTAGTGCTTTTGCGCCGTACGTGCCCATGCAGGTGTTGCCCTCATGCGATAAGATTTTTGCCTTTATCCGCGGAGAAAAGGGCAAAGAGCGCGTGCTGTGTATAGTAAATGTAGGCCCTACGGAGGTTTCACAACATTTGGATGCTGAGCTTTTTGCGTGGAAGGAAGGCTGTACGGATCTTTTTACCGATGATGCCATTTTCATGCCCATGGATAGCGATGCCTCGGGTAAGCCTATGGTGCTTTTTAACCTAGAGCCTTACGAAGTTATGTGGTTACGTGAAGGGTTAGCGTAGCAATTACGCAATTACTACAGTGTTGACTCTATTGCAAAGACATGGTCGCTAAGTCCCCCACCCATTTCGAGTTCCTTGTCTATAGTGGTATAGGCGGAGTTTGCTGCTACATGTGAAATGCTCAAACTTTTGCCTATTTCGGTAAAGGTAAGTGTGTTGTGTTTGCGCAGCAGAAATATGGCTATTTTTCTCGCTTTGGTTATTTCACGCGTGCGTTTTTTGCTCTTAATGTCGCTTAAACTTACCGTAAAATACGAGGCGGTTGCTTTGAGTATTTTTTCTACTGAAATGCTTTGTGATTTTGGTTTGTGATCGGCTACCCAGCGTTTAAGTACGTCGGGGGAAACCATCTTCTTGGTAATTTCCGTATAGCCGACTATTTTTCGTAAAAAGCTGAGCATGTCGCGTATGTTGTTTCGCACATTTGATGCTATGAAATGAATGATATCCTCTGAAATCATGTGCGTCTTGTCGTTTTTTATAAGTTCATTTTTCATAATAGCTATCGCCATTTCAGCGGTTGGTGGTTGGAGATCTGCGCTGGTTCCGCTTTGAAAACGGCTTGCGAGGCGTTCTTCCAACTTTTGTATGCGGCTTACTGGCCTATCACTTGCAAAAACCATTTGGCGTTCTTCGCTGTGCAGTACGTTAAAAATGTGAAAGAGCTCTTCTTGGGTTTGTTCCTTGCCTGCAAAAAACTGCACGTCGTCAATGAGCAAAACGTCGAGGGTGCGCATTTTATTTCGGAATCCCGTCATGCCCTTGTTTTGCGTAGCTTCTACAAACATGTTGAGAAAGGCCTCTGAGGTTATGTACAACACCTTGGTCTTAGGGCTTGAGAGAAGTACTTTGTTGCCTATTGCCTTGAGTATGTGGGTTTTTCCTAAACCGACTGGGCCATAGACGAGATAGGGGTTATATGCTTGTCCGGGGTTGTTTGCGACTGCAACGGCAATGCTGGCAGCAAATTCATTCGTGGGCCCCGTTACGAAGTTTCCAAAGTTGTAATTTTGTAAGTTGTTTTCACTGTTTAATTTGGTGTTTGCTGTATCTTTTTTTTGTGAAGCTTCTTTTCCTTGTTCAGGTGCAGTGGGGGATGTCTTGTTTACCTCGTTTTCTAAAGGTGGAGTATCAACACTCATAGCACTATTGACGTTTATAACAACTTTTTGTATTCCAAGTTCACGTGCGGCATTGTGTAATTGTTTGGAATATTTTTTTTCTATGGATTGCTTAAAATACGCAGAAGGGACGCTAATTACAAGGGTCTCGTTTTTTAAAGAGTCTGCTTGAACCATGGAGAACCACAAAGCAAAAGCCTGTTCTCCAATTACACTTTTAGCACTTTGTAATAAGGCTTGTAGTGCGGCGTTTGAACTTAATGCATTGGAATTTAACATAGAAAGACTTAAGTACATTTATTGTATTATCACGGGCATGGCGCGTCAACAAAGCTGAATTAAATTATAGTCTTGACTAATCGTAGTCGCCATATTTATCGCATGTGGTAGACATGCAATGGGTAATGTCATGCATGAAATATTGCACAGCACTTTCTTAAAATTATGTGTGTCATTACATTTTTGTTTTTTTCTATTTTTTAGTTTTTTTGACATATTTCTCATTGTAATATGCATTTATATGCTCGTAATGAAGAATAATTTTTTTTTATTCTCAAGCGTGCAAAATATTATGCTATGTATTGGAAAGGAGAAAGAAATGAACAAGATAGGTAAGTGTAGATTGGTGGTGAGCGTGGTGGGCGCGCTTGTGTTGGTGATAAGTGGTTGTAAAGATGCGAAGGGTGTGTATGAGAGCGGAGAGAAGCGACTAGTTGAGGCGAGTTTAGGAGGAGGTGAGCGCAGTGGGCGAAAGAGACGAGCGGTGGCGAGTGGGCATGCGAGTGCAGAGCCGGCGTACTACGAGAGCAAGTTTAGGATAAAGTTGAAGACGGATAGGATAACGGAGAAGTGTTTGGCGTTGAATAGCGAGGGTGAGTTAGAGCGAGTAGCGTGTACGGAAGGGTATGATGCGAGTCAGATATGGTACTTTGACTACGATGGGCATATGTTCTCGCTCTCTGGGGGAGAAAAGGCATGTTTGTACCAGAAAAAGATGAGCGATAAATCGCATGAAAAGGGAAAAAGACTTCATTATGAAACATTAATAGCGACCCCTTTAGGGTGTGAAAATTCTTATTACATGCTGAGTGAAGAATTGTTCACAGTGAAATTGGAAGCAGACGGAGCGGGACAGCTTAATTTTACGACGGTGAAAGCGTATGATGAGCGAGGGAATATATTGAATACGAATGAACTGGATAAAGAGCGAAATAAGGCGTACTTAGGTTCTCAGTATGGAGGAAAGCTGGTATTTGACAAGAATCCGCGATATAGTTTTTCAGTAGAACTTGAGGAAGTGGGAGATGATGAGGTATCACCGGTATATAAGGATTTTGAAGAGTATTATGTGAATTTTGTGGAGGGTGAGGAAAAGCGGTTACCGTTTTTCACGAACAAGAAGACGGGCAA
>JANSTP010267982.1:0-10634 GCA_025330745.1 Cladonema radiatum | reverse complement strand
ATACAGTTTTACCAACGAAAGTAACGTTTGTGTTACCACCAAGTAGTAGTGGTAGGGGCGAATGTAGCGCTGAAGTCTCAACTCCAAGTTATACCCGGCAATATGACTTCAGTTAGGGCCCCACAAATTCTGTCAGCCCCGGGCCCCGCACTGGTTAAAACCGCCACTGTCCATAACTACTACAAAAAGAACCCAGAGAATTCCGATGGGAATCAATTAGAACCATGGGAACCGAATTGAGAAGCGGTGAGAATCAACTATGTGAAATCAGGGGAACCTGATGACCTAGTGGAAACGAATTGGAAATGCCATCACGAAGTAAGCAAACTTGAAGAACCAACTAGCGAACCTACTACTTTAAGATGAAAAAAGGGAGCCTTGTGTAAATAAATGCGAACCCGGGTAGGGAGTATTACAATTAAAAATTACAAATGAAGGATGGAAACACTTGTGTTTTCGTCTCAATTTATGCTGCATGATTTGATTAAGATACGATTCTGGTCACAATCCAATCACAATATTATTGAGATTGATAACATGGGTCAGAGATTTGCATTATTTTTGTTTCTAAATCCAAGTAATCCCAGAAATCTATAAATATCTTTCCAATATCAGCTCTCACCTTGGTATTTGATACTTGCCTATTTTAACTTTTTGGAGCTTTATAGCTATAAGATTTTTAGTTCTTGGCAAGTGCAATTAAAGTTCATTAGGTTTTTATGCCTGGTTTTTACTACGCAATGGTAGTGTAGTAGTGTAGTGACCTGATAAACAGTCTTATATAGGTTGTCAATTGGAGCCACTAATATCTCCCACTAGTTTCTTTGACTGATTTAGATAGTTTTCACAGGTTCTCATGGTACCTTTCGTTGCCCATAGATTCTCCGCTAGGTTCCTATTAGTTGACGAACGGCTCCCCTTTTGACAATAAAGTAATAATTTCTGTGGTTGGTTTCCCTAAGTTACCTACCCCGCTCCTACGTTTCCTATTCGTTTCCACTAGGTTCCCCTGGATGTGAGTCGATCTTGGGGGTCTTAATAAATGGAGAGGGCAGAGGTCAGGGTCTTTCAAATAAATAAATAAATAAATAAATAAATAAATAAGTAAATAAACCAGGAGTGGTAAATGGGGAGGGGTAAATTCATAAAAAGCACTGTTGTGTATTATGTAAAAGAGACAAGCACATTTTTAATGCTTAAAAGTCTTTCCAAGAACAATCAATCATTCATTTGCAAAGAGCAATATTCCTAAATCATATGACAATCATTTGGAAACTTTGCGGTTGCTGTTTCAAAATTAATAAAAAAAGGGCTCTTAAAAAGGTTAGGGGTTGGAAAATTTTTTTAAAAATTAATAATTTTCCTTCCCTGAATTAGGCACTCGAACGTAGGTTGCCTAATTGATTTCTCTTTTTGATCTCCAAATTTCCTTGTAAGAGGAGTATTCATTTTCCAAACTTATTATGGAGAGGGCTTTTCACTTAGGGGAGGTGGCGTTTATTCTATTTAGAGGGGGGGGAGGCGGAATTATTGGCAATTCATAAATTTTTCACAATCAGGAAATCAAGGTGGCTTCTAAGAAAAAAATATTAAGGGAGCTTACAGAATTGAAATATAGACAGGGGTAGAAAATTCAACAAAAATTTGCTAAGGAGTGCGGGGAGTGGGGGTGTTAGCCTTTAGGGTAGATTGTAATGCCTGATAAGGAGGATTCGAACCATTCTGCAACTATGTCCCCACTTGGTTGCGTTTCTCATTGTTTCCCAACAGGGTCCTCTGCGGTCAAATGGTAGTAGTAGCGATTCGCAGCATAATCTTAATTTTAGAACTTGATAACATTTCTACAGACCAATTAAGTTCCAGTAAAATGTGTATTCCTTAAATTTATCCAAATGGATTAGAAGTGAAACATTCACTAAGATAATAATTTGGATATAGGTAAAAACCGAACCTAAACGTTTTTACTTTACACTTTGCTAGAACAATAAGTGTTTTCAGCTGAACAAGTTTTAATAAGTGGGCAAATGCTGGTAAAATAAGTAAACAGTTTAAAAGTGTTTTTTTCAAAGGAAGACGGAGATCAAGGAAGCAAGAAAGCTGGGCATTTACTTAAGTTAAAATGAAAGCTTATGACGTCAAAATAAATTTTGAATGATCCTTTTTTTAACCGAAGCTTTTTACACCATTTTTAGAAAATCAGACGTTATAGGACTATATTGTTTACCGTAGCTTTATTGTGATCATTAAAAAAATGATCAGCATAAAATTTCCAATCCATTGATATATAAAACATTGAAAATCGGGAATTCTAAACTTTTCTTACTGTAGACTGGACGTCATAATCAGATCTTCTAGGCTATATAGATTCTTACACAGGCCTTTTTAACCCTTTGCCTTTTATTAAATAATGATCAGCATGAAATTCTGAATCGATTGGTTATTAATATCATGTTTTTGGTAATTTTTTTAGGCCAGTTGCCTAGCAACGAAGAAGTTAGATTTTAGGTACTGTTTTTTAAAATGACTTTTTTCAAGTACTGAACCAATTCCAAACAAGAAATCTTTAGTAAACCATTTTGCTAGTTTTTTCTAGGAAATTCCCTATCAAAAAAGGCTTGCGCTATTATCAGTTTCGTTTTTCCTATATATGGAATGCGCTTTGGTAGAGTTTTAACAATATTAAAAAGTATGATAATTTATGATTACTTTCATGATAGCATGAAGTATTAAAAAAAACTGCTGCTTTGCGAATACAGTCCTATACAGCATGAAAGGATTATAGAAATTTCCACAAAAAATTTAGTTTAATTTTCGAGATATTACCGCACGATAATTTCTAAATATGAAGTAAAAATTGAACGCCCATTCATTTTCAAATGTAAACAAACATAATCCCCGTATTTGGACACCTTTAAGAGCCCATAACTCTGGAAGAATTTCCACGCGAGATTTTCAATGATAACATATCAATATTTCTAGTCTTTTAAAGCTCACTTAACTGTGGATGGGCTATGCTCATTCCACTTGTTTTGTGCCTTGCGTATCCTAGTGTTACACGTGTTCCTTTAATAACACGCATGTTTTTATAAGCAACTATTTTTTAAGCAACAGTACTAAAAATTGGATTTTTTTCAAAGCAACTTTAGTACTATGTAAAGTTAACTGAAGCAACATTTTTATAGGAATTTTAAAAAAAAGAAAATTAGTACCAAATTGGTGCGTTTTTTGAAGCAACATTAGTAGCATGCAAACAGACAAGTTGCTTATGAAAAAAAATACGTGTATCTAATTTTAATTAAAATTTTTGATTTTCTGTTAGTAGCAGTTTTCAATAAGTAAATCAAAGCTTGAAAAAAATAATATCTGCATTCAGTGCAAGATCGAAGACCCTTCAAAAATTATGCCATTTTGAACCACTTTTGAGATTAAAATTTCAAAAATGTTCTTCCGTAGGCTTACCGAAAAGATGGTAACTGCGTCACTTTACCTCAGCTACCCTAACTTAAAACACTTTTCTATGGGCATAATTTAGGTAGACACAGTTAGCTAACAAGAGAATGATGTTTTCAAAAGATCTCTATTGAGCTATACAGCTAAAGTGCCGCAGAGAATATACCTCTAAAAACAAAATTTGAGAAGACACTTGAGAAATTTGAAAAAAAATTCTTGAAAACAATTATTTTTGAAATTCGCAACAGGTATCAAGCTTTACCAAGCTTTACTTAGTTATCAATTTTTAACTTTTTTACGCTATAGCTGCCAGATTATTTTGTGGCAAAAATGGCTCAATATATGTTTCATAGAAGCTATTTAAGTATTTCTTCAACTGATCAAATATATAGAATGAAATAGAGATTCAAATCTTTCTTAAAAACCTCATCAAACTGTTCAAATAAAGGAAATGAGATGGAAGTTGAAATAAAGCAAGAAGTCTTCTCCGTCTGATCAAATAAATAGATTGAATAGTTGCTTTCGTTATTTGAGCAGATGCTCATCAAAATGGAATAAATATCTCCTCTCCGATACTGCTGTAGTCTTCAACCAAAATGGACTGGGAGTTGATGTTGGTTTTAGTCGTGCAGCTTATTTTACTGGGAAGTAAAAGTAAGACTTGCTTTCTTTTCAATTCACATAACTGCATTCAAGTGCAATGACATTTCCACAGAAGAAATACTCAGAAAATTGTTAGGCCATTTGGGCATTAAGTTTCTCCAGAATATTTCATTTTGAATATAGGTCCTAAAAATAAGAAACTTAAGCGGCTGGTTAAAAACGACTCTCAGGTCATTTTCTGCAGTCTTTAAAATTTCATTAACCTTGCATTGACCTTTATTCAAAAACCTTTACCATGCCAACCCATAATTTTCACATATCTTCAAATTTGTAAGTTTAGCTATGTTTTTTATTTCAAAATACAATCGAAACGTTGTTTTTCCAATACCGCCAGCTTTCATTTATTAAAAAATCAAGATACATTTTAAAAACCTTTCCTGAATCAAATGCACGATCGTAAATAACTTTGAAAGTAAGGAATACGAAATTACACCTATGTTTGGTTAAGTTTGCGATTATTAAAGTTTCCTTTTTCAAGTAATCTTCACTCCTGCTCATGTGCTAGTACCAGTATTCGTTAAGAGATTGGAAATTATTGGGATGTCCGTAATTATTCAGTCGAGATTACACGCCTTTTTCTACTTGAACCTCATTGTTGCTTATGATTCAACGATTTTGAGGGTCAAATGTTGCTTAGATGTTACTTGCTTCTTGCATTTTAACTTATATCCAGTCCCTTATTTCCTTGCACTTATTAATATATATTTATTATTTATTGAAAACTTTGTTTTTAAAAGATACAGTAGTCGAATTCGATTCTACAGTGGCCAAAAAAAGGTGACTTCTTTTAAATTTTTGCCAAACGCTTAACTTTTCGCATTTTTTGAAAAACTTTTCACTAAAAGGTAACTAAGGTGTTTCTAAACAAGTTTGAAAACGAAAATTTTGAAAACAAGGTGTAAAACTTTTGAAAATCTACAACATCAAAGATGAACAAATCAGATTTAAAAACGTAAAAAACAGATGTGAAAAATGTTAAAATCATTGTTCAATATGTTTTCTTTCGCCTTTTTTAACCTGATTGCACCGTAAGTCACTAAATATTTTTTACAAGAATACAAAAGACGCAACTAAAGAATGTCTTCTTTATCCATGCAACCAATCCACGTCATAAAAAAGGCAAAAATCTCCTCAAAAAGACTTGCCTCTTTCAATTTTACTTTTGAGTAAAATCTGGAATAAAAAAATTAAAAATCTAATTTCCTCTAAAGTTATTGCAGATAGAGAAAGTTATTCTGAATAAACTAAATATCAGTCAAAGAAAACCTTCCACGCTTGTTTTTGGTGCAAAGACTATAAAAAATGTAAAAGCTTGGGCTTTTGTTGCAACTTGAAAAAATGTCACGTTTTTATTCTGCCCACCTTGTATAAAAAAATCACAATGAAATGAATACGAATTTTTGAACGTCTTATCATGTAGAAACACTATGAAAAAATTATAACACAGGCCCGTAGGAACCGGGGGGAGGGGGGGGTACACCCTCCCAATAATTTTCCTATCAAAATTTTTTTTTTATTACAAATCTTGCTTTTAGTATTAAAAATAACTATGGGCATGGGTTTACAGGTTATATAAACCTTTAACATGGATGCTAAACCTCTAAACCTTTGACATGCATGCTTTAAATATCTTTCAATTGCACATTCATCAGCACCTTTTGTTTATTATCAAATACAGAAAAAACCTTCTTCAACGTTTCTTTAGTAGCCACTTTATTGAGCCTGATGATACATATAATGTGAGAAACAATCAAGTATATTTTCTACCTTCAAGAAAAACAAGAAGAAGCCAGTTCTCTGCCACTTATCGTGCACCTCAAATATTCAATCTTTATTACACACACATTGAATATATTCTAAACACCCAAAGCTTCCAGTTTCTAAAGAAAAGTTTAAAAATGCTAGTATTGTATGTGGAAGACTTCACTGGTCTCTACTAAGTAATTCTCGGTCTATATACAACTATAGCCCTTCATCAGACTTTTTGTCGTGTTTTTTGATTTCTGTTTTATTTTATAGTTTTTTTATTTGTTTATTTATTTATTTATTCCTTTTTTTTAAGTTCTTTTTATTTCATATAAATAACCTTTTTTTCTATTTTTTGCTATGAGTTTTTCAAAAATATCCAATCGAAACATTTTTTGTCCAGCCTCCGATCATGTTTTCACCAAAGTTTTGGTAGGTTCTCGATGATAAGGCCAATTGGCTTTCTGCAAGCTCCCTGACTATATATAGCAGTGATGATAAGCATTATTCATTGGTCTAGTAATAATTTTCATAGTTGAAATTTTTGTTTATCTTTTACTGTGTTTGTATAGTAAAAATTAGAAAAAAAAAAAAAAAAAAAATTATGGAGAGTTTCTATGGAACGATTGAAGTTTGATTCAAGAATTATCCCTTAATTAATTGGGATGCTTACCGTCAAACGGGGTCACTTCGGACACCTGGGGTGACTTTAGACAAAAGCACCTAAGCCATTTTAAAATGACTTTAACATAAAAAAACGCCTGTAAATCAACTTTTTTAGATAGATTACTGATAACAGAGAACAATAGTCAACCTCTATCGAAAATTGAACGTGTTAACGGCAATAGCGCCATCAATAGTTAGTCTTTTGAGAGCATGTTGGAGATAAAAATGATTGAGATGCAATGAACAGAGTTTTCTGCATATTACTGAGATAAAAATGGCGTGTCGAATATAAATTTTGAAAACATATGAATACAATGGTATAAATTTGAAAAATTATTTCCAAAGCAGTTCCTTGTTCCAATTAATCACAATCAATGGAAAACTTGATTTTCAATATCTGTGGGTTGGCACCAACGGCCTCATAGTTTGTCTTGTATAGCTTCATCAAATTTTTGAAAATGAAGAATTTTACTTTTTTTACGTCAGCAGTTGCAAAGATACACCAGTTAAACTATGATTTTGTAGAATGGATGATCAAAACGAATTTTAAGAAGTAAAAATGACACCGAGAACTGATTGGTTAATCCTAGGATACGCGATATTCCCAAACTTCTGCAATGTTCTTATAAAGTATGTGGTTATGGGAAATATACCGTTAAATATTAAATATATCAATTTCTATTTTGATAAATATGAATACTTCGTTCTACAAAAAGATTCATAGTATCTAAAAACACAATAAACTAATTATAAATTGTTTATACATAACTTGTCTGAAGTAACCCCACCTATATGGGGTGACTTCGGACAACTTTAAAAGCTTTTAAAATCTAGCAAACGAGATATTATCTGGCTAAAATAGCATGTACCAAATGGTTTCTATACATTTGTTACTCACTAGAGTTTTCACAGCATAAACCAAGTTGAATGGAGAGTTTTTTCAAAATAAAAGAAAAAAGTGTCCGAAGTCACCCCACTGTACCTAAACAAGTGATTTATGCAAAGTATCACTCGAGAGACGGTTTTATAATGTATTAAATTATGCAAACATTAAATGCAAGGTGAACTACAATAGCAAAGTATTTGAAATTGCATCTATAGGTTGTTCATATGAGATGAGCTGGTCCTGCAAAGTGGGTTAGCTTGCTAAATTGAGATAAACTATGGCTCGCCTTCACAGGAATGTTTTTGATCTCCCTGCTGTCGACTGACACAAGTCATAACACAGTTTGATGGAACATTTTGATATGATTGAGCATGCGTAAATCACGACGCAAAACAGCTTTCAGGACGACGTTATCATTTTCCATAAGACTTTCTGATATTTTCTTTTGGGAGTAAGGTTTATCAAATCTAACTGACAGGTTTAAAAGACCCGTAATATGCTTTCTTAGTTTTCAATATATTTCTAAACTATTAAAAGTTGTGTTCCGTCTAAGAGGGGATGGGAGTTGTTTGGTGTCAAGAAAGGTAGCCCACTCGACGAATGCTTCTCATAGCAATTGGGCTAACTTATATGAAAATTTGACGTTGAATACTAGGAAGTTTGGAAAATTCTAAAATATGAATCATCCCGCGCCCAGATAAAACGACGTCAATCTCAGATTAACTGTTAGTAAACAATAATGCTAAGATTCGGATTGTCATAGGAGACAAAGCAATGAATCAGTTTTTAAATACCTATAGATTTTTAGTGAATTTTGGTTTATTTTGACCCGTTCTGTGACTAACCATCCATTCATATTACAACTTAATTTGGGTATAATATAGCCGAAATGGCTGTTTTAGAGAGACCAGATATTAAAAATTTTCTTGGCCGCCAACCATGGTGGCGACCGCTTAGTAAAGTCACCGTCTTTTTAGCCAACGCCCCCCCCACCCCGAATACAAACTTAGTTTCTACGGGCCTGATGACGAATCTCGGCTGAATAATTTCGGATAGTCCATTTTACGAGAATCTGCTTCTTATTGCAAATTGTTATCGAATTTACTGTTGCTATAGAATAATGTTTTTAGAAGACTGAAAAGTAAGAATTGATACTAAATTGGAATTTTATGACAAAATATTTTTGGCAAAAATACTATGAGTTTACTAATAGAAAATTTAACTAAAATTATTGTGTCAAAAAATTATAACGTACGGAGTTGTTATTGGATTCTCTTGCAAGCAGCTGATATGAAACATAACAATACTTCGTTTTCTAATTTTGCACGGTTACCAAAAAGAGTATACGCAGATATTTGGAGACCTGTTAGAAACCATCTCTGAAATTTACCTTAACAAAAAACTCTGAAGTTTCTTCTTTCTTTTGAAAAAGAAAGTTTTGTTAATTGGTCTTTAGAAAATTAGTACTTTGCATTTTAGCTAAATACTTAAAGTCCTTTAAATATGAGAGACATTATTATAATCTAAAAATAAATACACTTCAAAGGAATTTTTTTCGTTTTCAAATTTTCGACACAAAAAGTTTAATGGTTGCCCAAAATTCATAACAAGACGTATATCCACAAAGACCTTAATTAACAAAATGTAAAAGGTACCCAAGCACCTTGAAATTTGGTTAAATTTTATATTCGCTTAATTTTTAGCTTAATCGTTATATTTTCGTGAGTTATTAAAATCCTGAAAGTTTCAGACAAATCCTATCTATGGTTCTCATAATACAAGGCCACATAAGTTACGTGATTATTATTTCGCCAGCCATTTTGTCTTTGAACAGTTTTTGTTTACAATCAGCGACATAAAGATGGAGGTGGTTGTTATATACCACCAAGGAATTCTTCCGCAGAAATTTGGAAGAAATAAGATATATCAAGGGATGGTTTCATGGGGTTTTGAGAACTTTGGACTAAACAATTCCTCCTGTCTTACTTCGAAATTCACCCACAATTTCGTCAAGGAACCCTATGCCTACATTATCACTGCTTCAATTCCATTTGTTGTTGTTTATAGAAACTAGCTCTTTATTAATTTCGAACGAGCGTTCAAGATATCAAAACACGACAAAGAAGAAGAAATTACAAATTTTGTTATATTATTGAGGCTCGTATCATCAAAATAGAAGTTTGTCTGAAATTTTCAGGATATCAATAATTCATGATAATCTAACGATTGAACCCACAGTTGAAGGGACATAACTAACCTGCGTACAGTGGTCTTTTTGGATTAACAAACGGAAATTAAAATGTTATTCAGAAATTTAATTACGTGAAGCTGTTCACGACGTGTTTCTGTTATTTTTGTTTTAAAAAATGGGCTGCTTAAAAACTGTACTTTTTCTGCACAAAGCTCTATACTTACCCTCAATATCGTAGTTAGGATTTAAAGTTTTTAAAGTTTTCATTAGATAAATCTTTGCAAATTTCAATGAAATGGTTCTTTTAATAACTTTTGACCACCTCAACCTGAATAGCTTTTTGACCACTCTGAGTATTGATTTCTGTGTCGTTATCATAATGTTTGCTCTTTTCCGCGGCCTCTGATTCTTAAATCTGCACAATTGTCGTTTCATTTTCGAGGATCTTTTTTTTTTCTTATTTGTGGAAAATCCTCAGTTAAGGTAATTTTCTCTGGGACAGGTTCTAGTGTAGGTCTTTTGAACACTAATTAAACCACAATTTTAAAAACATAAAAAAATCTTTTCAAACTCTGGATAGCTGGTTGGATTTTATGAGAGAGCAAATTGAAATACCGGGAAAACATATGCAGCCATATAGTGCCTTGCGAAGAGAGCCAGTTGGCAATTTAAATTTAGTAAAATTAAATGTTAGGGCAATACTTTTGACTTTTTATTACATTTGCATTTACATTTACATATTTTTCACAAAAACATGAACCTCTTAGAACCTTCAATCCCAAAAAAATAAAAATTACTACACCCCTGTCTCAGTGACCCGGTGAGATGCTACCCGTTGAGTTCCCGGGAACATTTGACCCTATTTTCTGGTTTCCCGGTGACCATTATATATAACCCGGTGAAAAACATTTTCTATGGAGTTTCCCGGTGAGTTTTAAAAATTTTTTGATTTCCTGGTGAGTTTTAAAATCTTTGAAAATATATTTATAAGCAAGTTGCAAATAAATTTCATGCTTTTGATAAAATATTCAT
>JANSTP010267960.1:0-10635 GCA_025330745.1 Cladonema radiatum | reverse complement strand
CTTTTAATTGTTTTTAACTGTTTTTAATAGGTTGTAGCTTTCTGCATATTCAACTATTTTTGTAAAGAAACATTTGCTTGAAAGATGTGTTGAATGTAGCACGAAATATAGCAACAAAATGTTTATATGTTTTTCTTATTGTAATCCTAATATAGGTTTGGATAAGATGCATTTATTCGGATTCACCTTTGTTATTTACTATCTGAAATTGTCGTCTGGTATTGGCATCTGGAATATCAGTGAACATTCCCCGGAATATAAGAAATATCCCCCGGAATAATCGTTTCAACATTTCAGGCATTCCATTCCTGATTTCAACGTTTCAGGTTTTATAACTAGCCTTTTTGAGGCATCTTTTACATAATTCAGTATTTTTGATTAACAAATCTCCAAAACAAAAAACAAAAAAAAAAAAAAAAAAAAAATACGTTGGAATTTTTGTCGCGGTCTGTTTTGTCGAGTTTTTAGATATCAAAAGAAATTAGTATCTTTTTTCTAACCAAAAGGGATAAGTCCTTTTGGTATTAACTTTTGCTGACAAATTATTGTGTCTTTAAAGCTTAAAAATCTTTTGACGTGATACTATTGAGCTGTGCCCCTAGAGTCGTGCACTATACTACTCAAAGCGATTTTATCCCTCGAAGTTTGTTAGAAAAAAAGTGGAATATCTGGCAGTGTCAATTTAGAATTGCCTTTCTAGTTTAAGAAAATCACATGGCATTGGTCTGGGGGATTCACGAAGTACTGATGTTGCCACTTTTCAAAGTGAGGTCAGAAACTATATCAAAAATAACGAAAACTCGGGAAAGTAGGTTATATTTTGTCCCGAATCGGGATTTTGAATCCGAAATGTTCTTGATATGTTTGAAACAAATGGAGATTCAGAATTACCACCAAAACTCTGCTTTCAAAGCCTTCTTTGCCAATATGCGTTTTACAAATCATCGGCGGCAAACTGCCCATTGTAGTCCTTCATCGAAACCCCTTCTCTGAAATGTGCATATTTAAAGTTTTTGCCTGCGTAATTGTTTTTTTATTATTTCACTTTTGTAATTTTTACCCACATCCTCCTGAGCTGAATAGGATTAAGTAATTTCATCCTAAAAGCCTCAATATGCTAGAAGATTAAGGAGGAATAAAATTTACCAGGTGACAATAAAACATTATATTTAAAAGGGCAAATGTAACTGAAAAAATTTAACGTCAACTTGGTAAATCTTAATGAAGTTGCTACGTAAAATTTAAACCGAAAACATACCACCCAACTCTGCAATAAATTTTTTCGTGACGCATCGTGATCCCTTCATTAACATACCACTTGGATAGAGACTTGACAATGGACCTGCGTGACTTATTGGCAAGGCAATACGTTCAAAACCAATTTGAAAGTATGGAAAATCGTTAGTCCATCCATGCTCATTCAGTCCTAATAATCACAAATAATAGATGGGAAATCAATACTCTCAAAAATTGAACATAATAAAAGTGGAGTGCAGTAAAAAGGAATATTGAAGGTATATTATTCAAGATTTTCCAAGAATAAAACGCCTGTTTTGTTAACTAAAATATCGTGTTTCCACAAAAATATCTTCTGGGATACTGATGTTAAAATGTAAAAGAAGTTAGTGTTGAGGAGCTAAGATAAAGTCTAAATGTTAACTGAAAATATTTTGCTAAACTAATGACATTACTGACATTAAAAACGAGGCCAGTATTCAAAGATGGTTGCAATATTTTCATGTATAACGCCTTTTTTAGTAGCTATCTAACAATCTGTTCCAATTGTAACTAACAACTGTCTAAGCTTCAGTATTTTGACGTTGTGTTTTATAATTTATAGGATATGAAGTGAAGTGATTTTATCATTTCGCAATTTCCAAACTTAGCGGTTTTGAAAACGGTTTGATTCTTTAAAAAACAGAGAACACTTTGTACAACGTCGACCTAAGAGATTGTTTTCCTTTTACCTCGCGCCTGCTAATCTGCAAGATAAGGAAAAAAGTCTTGTGCCAAGGTTGGACTATTGCTTCCTACAAATAATACTATCTTCCTCAAATTTGGATATCTAACTTGCAGTCACACATTACTTTTTGCAAAAAGAGATATTCTAAGAAACTGATCTTCAATGAGGCAGCAAGGCAGATACTTTGATGTCGCATTTCATTTTCATTGCTCCTGTCTCTCTGACAGAATCAACTGGTAATCCCTCTTTTTTGTTCATTGTACTCTGCTCTAATCAGTGGCTAGATGCTTTTTCAAATCAGCAAATCCATAATAGATGTTTTTTACAATCTTGCATAGTATTAGTATGTTAGAGCAAAAAGTTTTTAATTCATTGCCTTTCCAACTTCTTACTACGATTTTGCACAACTTTTTTATTAAGAACAGCTCTGATTTTGAATCACACAAATTTTACTGGTCGGCTGTTTCCACTACCGTAGGATGGAAGATTACAAATGTTTCTCTGCATATTCGATATCACTTTAAAATTTCAATACAAAGCCAGTAACCAGAAATTTTGATACCATTCTATACTGCTTCGAAATGAGGATATTGAGCGTTGAGAACAAAAAAAAAAAATATATAAAGTAAAACATTACTAGTGGAGATTTTTGGTATACTTACGTAAAACCATTTTCGTATCGCAGCTATTTTGCACAAGAATTTTCAGGGGGTTTATTTGAAAACACATGTGCATCATTGATGATTCTTCATAGAGTTTGAAATTCTTATAAATGAATGTTTGGTTACACTTGATTCCATCTGGAGCTTCGTCTAATAAAAGAATGATACGCTTTAGCTATGACTTGCTATAATAGCCATAGCAAGCCTAAATGTTGGGGAGAGGGTTTTGAAGACCGTCCCCACCCTATCATAGTGTTTACTGTAACGTCTGAACAACATTTAACGTGATTTTCTAAATTTTATAAGTATTTTAGAGCTAATAGAATTTTGAAAACTTATAGGGCTTTATATGGCTCCAGGATAACGTGTATTTTCAGAGGTCCCTCGGAAATGCTCAGCCAGGATAGCAATGAAGTTTTTATTTTTTACGATTAGTTGTTAGAAGAGAACATATTTTTTATTTCAAATTGATAAAACAGAGCAGAAGTAAATAAAAGGTAGCATCGATGTTGGGTAGGCATGGCCAACAGTTTTTTACTAAGCAATGATTTTTTTGGATAAAATAAATAAATGAATAAACAAATATATAATAAAATAGAATAATTAAAATAATTAAAGTGGAAAATTAAAAAAGTTTGATTATTGTCTTGTTCTTATCTCAAAATAACCTTAGACGGTTTTAGGGCCCCTAGCAAACCAAAACTTTCTTCATCTCCCGTTCCTACTCTCTCCCCCCTACACACACACACACTTAAAATTGGACGCCGGTGCCTATGTTTAGCAAAGACACTATATAAAAAAGAAATGGGTTTTTGACTGGACACCAAAACACCTATAACAAACTTACACACGTAGAAGCTTGTGTTTCTCCTATACACACAATTATTCTCGTTCCCAACGCGAAATCCTTTATCTTCAGTGAGGAAAGTCAATGTATCCGGGAAATCTTTTACAGGAACTATCGTATTCCCATCAATTATCATTGAATATGTTCCCTCGTCATGGAAAACAAGGAGGTATTTATGTGTCCAAAACAAATCTACAAGAAGAGTAATACCGTTTGACAAACGACTACATATATATATTTTTTTCCTTACTTTTAATGACTGCGTCATTGCTGTTAAAATCTCCAAACACTTGCTGATCTGGTTTAGGCAGCCGGTGTACGGACATTTAGACGGAAGACACTAGACCGACAGACACTTAGCCGACAAAATTTAGCTGAAAGGACAATAGGCCGAACGTACATTATGCCGACAAGACAGGAGGCCGACAAGCATTTAGCCCACAGACTTTTAGCCGAAAAAAAGTCGTAAAAAACTATGGTAAACTATATCAAAAATGTGGCATTTAGGAAAATCATTTGTAAAAAGCTTCTTCCGTTCGGATTTTATTTGAATTTAAATGTTATCTATTTTGCCCTATTTTCGGGTCCGAATTAAGGGACACTATGACATCATCATTGAGGAATTATGTCATAAAATCATTTTGGGCATATTTTATCCCTCCCCCCAGTTCTGAGGAGTCAAAAAAAGGCCGGTCTACATAAGGTTAAGCAATTTTTAGTATATTGTATCGAGTTTTCTGCGAAAAACAAAGTGTTTGATCAATATTAGAAACTTCTTTTGGACCAAGGAAAATGTGACCAGGAGCATAAAATGCATGCTAAAAGTCATTCTAACAGTTTCTTTTTAACGAGAAGCACTACTTCATATGTTAAAATATTTCTGTGAAATTTCTTGATGTGAATGAAGAAAGAAGAAGAAAGAAGTTTTTTTTCTACGTTTTACTGCATTTAATAGCATATTTTCTGTGTTTACATTGTTAAAAATATATCCCACAGTGGTGATTTAGTTAGACAACTGTCTCAGTGGCTCGGTGAGGTGCCCAAGTCTTGAGGGGCTGGCAACGTTTGGAAAGAGTGGACTGAGCTGTCGAAATCTGGGAAAATTCAACCAGGCCAACGCTTTAGAATAGCCCGGCCGGGTAAAATTTAAATTATTTTTTGGTGGGCTCGGTTAATTTTTTCGGTGATTTTTGCCGGCCTGCCTGAACTTTCCAATTTTTAACCGGGTCGGGCATATTTTCAAAAAAAATTACCAGGCTGCCAAAATTGGACCCAAATATGCACCGGGCCAGCCACCCTATTTGGCCTCACCAGGCCACTGAATCATGGGTGTTTAGTTGAACTTTACGTAAAGGAAAACAAAGTGAATATCAAAGACTCGTCAACTGGTGGAAACAAAATCCAGAAACACAAATGATTTTTACCTGCATTTGCCAGCACAATTCGAAATGTTAATAGCGAAATCTATGAGAAGGAAAATATACCAAATGTTAATTGAAAAAGGAGATAAGCACCTAAATTGGATCCATATCTAAAAATCCGACCAGTGACCCAGACTCTGGACTCCTAAGAATTGGTCCTAGGACCCACGAAAAAATGTACCTTAAAAAATGACGAATTTACGTGCTATCTTTTTTTGAGTAGATCAAGCCATTCTATGTTATTCTTAGTATTTCTTTGGTATAGCTGGTGAAATCCTACTAGGTGAGTTGTCCACGCTGTGTCTCCCAGTAACATTTTAAATAAGTAAAAATATATTTTGAGTAGTTCATTTGTCATCAATTAAATGCTTTTCTTAAAATATTCGGCGAAACAGATTTTATTGTTAATTAATGTATATAAATGAAAGTGTGAAATAAAAAAAATATCAAACTTTTAAAGATATTAATGCTTATTTAAAGGTTAAAAAAATTCTTTTCCCGTGTGTTTTTCCAAGCATTAGACAAATAGTTGGTCGAAAAGTTGTTTTACCCTATGAGCCTCCATAGCCTCACCTGGTCACTGTGGCAGGGGTGTAAAAAAGTCTTGAGGACCTTTGGCATCATCAGAAATGAACACATTATAACTACCCAACGGATGAATGCCTACAGATGCATAATGTTTTCAAATTCAGACTTTTTGTCTTTTCTTTTTCTTTTTTTTTTCAACAAATATATCAGCATAGTTTACAGCTAGGGTTTTTACGAAATATGTAGAAGAAAAGCTCTGATGGTGAGTGTTAAATTGCGAGTGTTGAGTGTTGAATGGCGAGTGATGAGTGTTGAATGTCTGAATTTTAAACTCAGTAAAAATAAAACCAAGCCAAACGAAATGAACAGAAAAAATTCGGTGAGTGCATATTCAGAAAGGTAATAGCTATTGAGCGGAAACTGTGATTACTGTAAAGGTTAATCACTTGTAAACCATCTTTTTTTATGCGAATTTTGTAATGATTTACTAATAGTCTTTCATTTCGATATTACATAGTCAGCTTTTTTCTTTGGTCTAGGGTCGAGCTTTGATGAAGTCTGAAGTCTGAGTCCCGTTCGGTTTGTAAAGGATAATTTCTTTAAATATTTTCTCACGCCTAATTAAATTTGCCCTTATAGGCACAGGGTTTATCGCAAGATTATAGGAAAATGGATTTTCGGTTTTGTAAGGCCTTACATTGACTTATGCGTGTAGATAAAGATTTATTTTGGTGTTGGTCACGACAATTGACATCTTTAAATACGTTAATGGTTATAGTAGTTTACCATGATTTGTACAAATGGGCAAAAATGGAACTTTCTTTGTAATAATTACACAAGCTCCATAGATCTTTGAATCCGACTGTCAATTTTCAGGAAGTCGTCGTGGGATTATATATAGAACCGCAATCTCTGTAAATCTTGATGTTGTAGTAAACACATTACAACAACGCCTTCGAAAAAATAGGAAGACGTCGTAGAAACCCTTCAACGACGACCTCATGAGAACACGGAGTAGTCGCGACGACTTTCTACCACGACCTACAGTATATAAATTGCCCAATTGGCCTAGTAGTAATCTTATGACGACTCCAAGTGTTGTGGTTGGTTTGACGAAGCCTTTACCAGCGGAATTCTGACTCTTCCCACTCATATTAATTTTTTGGGTAAAAAATCCAAGGTGAAGTAAAAACCTGGCAAAATTCATTCATTGTCCACAGTATTTTTTTTCATGATGGCATATATTTATTTGGGATTATAGATTTAGCTGGCTCACAATATTGGGATTTTAACCCTATCCGTACCAGGGGGGATACTATCCCCCCTGTAGTTTTTTTGTTGTAACTCCGGAACGACAAATCGTTACATTTTCAAATTTTGTGACTTGTAGTAAAATTTTATTGCGGAATACTTGCAAAAAAAATTTGACGAAAAAACCTTGAGCACACCTGTCCAGAGGCCATTACTCGAACCCACCCCCTCAATTTTCGGTACAAATTTTTTGAGAAAAACGTAGATAATAATTCTTTGACAATGATATGAGGCTGTATTTGTGTCTTCATTGCTGCAACAATGTAGGAATGGGAGGAATAATTGACGCCAGTAGTTTGACGTTCGGACGGTTCTTTCATAAATGACGTCATTTTTCAAGGTCTTTTGGTGCTTTCCGCAAAACTGATGACGCCATCGATGTGATGACGTTATCACTAATATTTTTGGAAAAATCTTGTTTTAAGGAGTTGTTTTAGAACTTGGGTAAGTTTCATGGTCATACCTACCTTGGAACCTTGAAAATTAAGACCCCCCTCCTCCGGATATTTTAAGGCAAAAAAAGCCCGGTATGGATAGGGTTAATATTGCGATTAATTTTAGAAAAAGTTCGCACAAATTAGTTGGATTTTTTCAGGAAACTGTAAAAATGTAAATTTAAACTTACTATATCAAAAAGCATCTTCTTCTATTAATTCTTCATAGATTTTTTACTTTTGCTCGATTTTGTAAAGCTAGCAACTTTTTGATTGCATTATTCAAAATGCAATGCTGAATACTTTTCATACTTTTAGGAATACATCTATCGTTTCAATGGTTACCGATACATTTGTGGTTTCCAGTTTCTTATTCAAGCTAATTTTGCTTTCGTATTCATAAGATCTTTTCAAATTTGAAAGTTTTATTACTAAAAATATTGAAATAGAAAACTTGATTGTACTTTAAACTTGACAAGTAAGCTTGAGGACGACAGCTTGAATTGCAAAATAGCGTTTTACATATATATTTTGTATATAACTTTTTTTATCAAGCAACTTTAGGCGGCTAAAATTGACTGGTGTAACCAATCTGTTTTAAAACTATTCAGATCGGGCTTTTTCTACCAGTCAAAAAGCACACTAATACTTTGAACCTTTCTGCACACTTTTGCATATTTTGATACGGATGACGTCATCATTTTTACCGCAAGGTTACGAAAAACCAGTTTTCGAGTCATTTTCAAGATTGTTCTCTATGGCAGGAAAAAGTGGACAACTTTTTCACTTTTTTGTCTCTATTTAGTTAGTTTTTATAAAAGAATAACATTTGAAAAGGTTTAGACTGAAAAGAATGACCAAAAAACGGATTTTCCTTCCAAAAATCGGTGAAATTGCCGCTACCAAGGCCGCCAAACTTGGTTGCCATGGGAACAACGAGCTCATATTGGGCATGACTTTTGTCCCAAACTGTGTATTAGTAAATTCGGATCATGTGTCAAATCTGTTTTCCGTTTTTTCATTTTTCGATTTCGATTTCAAACAGATTATGCTTGCTCACCTATAACTGGCAGTAAAGAGAGCGTTACTCTAACAATTTGAGAACACCAAAATAAGACTATTAAATAATTAACTTGGAGACATTTTTGGGCTTCGTTTTCTTGACCTTATTCTTCTTTTATAACGTAATCCTATTTTTTTTTAAAAAACCATCATTTGATCATAAAAACCCATGTCATATTTTAATGCTACACGACCCCCGTCTTTAAAGAACGTGAAATTTCATGTTCGATTTAGCATCTTTCTCGAATAAATTAGATATTCTCGAATTGTTAGCTAAACCTTGAAATAGCAGTTACTATAACACCCTCCAGTCAGTAGGATGTTGGTGTTAGCCAAGACTCTGATGATGGCATATAATCAATATGGTCAATGTATTATTCGATTGGCTCATTTCTGTTCAAACATTTTTGTACCATGATACTCTCGCTCTTTCACAAAGTGAAAATAAATAAATAAATAAATAAATAAATAAATAAATAAATAAAAACCACTGAAGTTTAAGTTAACTGTTGTTTCAAAAGCATTTCATGGAGCCGTTCTACAGACATTTCTAGCTCTTGAAAGAGGGCTGAAGACGGTAAAAATTTATTTTCTGGTGGTAGCAGTAGAAAAAAAGCTTTTCTTGTGCAGTTTGACGGACGATCAAGAATGAGTAAAAACTTGTTTAGCTAGCTAGAAATAAGAACAACGTTGTTCAGGAATGGCCCAATTGGATGCTTCTGATGTCTTTTACTCCGAACACGATACCATGTTCCCATTTGGCCTCTAGATTTAGTCAATCTAATAAAAAGCTCTTGTGGCCTGCAAAAGAAATGCCAAAACAGAAAATACTGCAGTTATCAAAAATTATCATAAGACAGTCTTTACTAATTTCAAATACAAACTTATATATTTCTAAAAAAATACAAATTAAATTTTATCTATAATAAGAAGGGCAATCGGACTTAATATTATCCCAAGCACTTTGAAAAGCTTCCACAACTTTATCGTCTAAAGGTTCTGAAACATTAAAAGCGGATAAATTCATTTGAAAATGTTCTTGTTTCGATGCTCCTAATATTACTGCGTCATCGTTTTGTAAACACGAATGATGACGTAGCCATCTCATCGATGCTTCAAGTATGCTGACATCAGCACCATAAGTTTGCTCGATAATATTTTTAACGTTTTCGACGCCGTTTTTATAAGACTGTCGCCAGTATCGATCTTGATATCTAAAAACCAAAAATTAATTACTTTTGATAAGCATATTTCTTGTGGTAATGATTTATTAATTAGAATCCAATGACAAAAAATTTTAAAGAACCTCTTAAAGAGCCCAAATTTTACCGGCATATAGATTTAAAATTAGTTTTTAAGAAATTCTATCAAATTACCACGAAAATACTCCCGCTATTGGAAACTTGAATTAACTCTAATAACCAATCAAATCAATCGGTGAAAGAAAGGTCAGGGATCATGTTGAGAAATGCTTGTTCGGGTACAGAATAAATTAGTATGTGGAGATAAAATCAATCATTTTTATGTATTTTTTTCAACAAACATGGCGAATAATTTCGTTTTTGAATCATCCGATTATTTAAAATATGTTCTATCATTTAGTTTTGTTCTAAAAATATACTTCAGCCTAAGTGCCTGAAGGGCCCAAATTTATCGACATGTCGATTTTAAATGAGCTCTTATTCTATCAATTATCCTTCAACTGATAATTTGAAACGTTTAGTGTAGGAACTTACCATAATGATAAACAAAATGTTAATTTTTATTCTTCTCAAGTAAATAAGTGAGAGGAATCGGGGGATTCAACGATTTCGAGAAGAGCATGGGAACAACAGACTTAAATTATTTTTTCCAACAACAAATGCTTACGCTTTTGTCCATTTGTTAACAAAATCTCCTGATGACTTTGAAGTTGCAAAAAATCTCCCAGTTGGCTGCTCTGCGTCGGGTTTTGAAAAATCAAATTTTCCTGTTAATAATCCTCCAGCTAACTAAATAAAAGAAAAGAACTTGCTTTGAACCATAAATTTTGAAAAGATTAACACATTACATTGCTGAATCTGTAACAACAATTTTAAGAAAACTTATATGTTGAAGGGCTGTACCATTGGCTGTTTTATTAGGGTTAGGGTTGTCATAAAATTGTAGTCATCAAAAAGGCTGTCATCAAATTGCAATGGAGAAAGGGTTAATCTGATACGCAATTAAGCGCCCTAAAGATGTAGGTTATTTTTTCAAACTATTTTCTTGCAAAGACCTTGACAGTTGTAAGTTAAACCTTCTCTTCATTATATTGAAAATGAAATCTCGAATAAAGACTGTCGCTTGATTGAAAGTAATTTACCACTACCACTTATATGTAAGGGGCGTAGTACGACATTTTGATTTTTTCTTTTTTTTTAGATCG
>JANSTP010267949.1:0-10635 GCA_025330745.1 Cladonema radiatum | reverse complement strand
GGTTAATTGCCCGCACTCGTCTATTTAAAATTATTTTTGGAATCAAATGTTTGGGAAAAATAACAACATGAAGTTTAAGATCAATAATAACAAGAAAAAACTTTTGGCATAGGAACTCATAAAAAATCAATAATTCTGGAGAAAAATAGCTTTTGGCGCAGGTGTCTTGGAATTATTATCGTTTTGTAAGTATGACTTTTCCAAAAAGATCTATACTAATCTCTTTTTGTTGATTGTGCACTTTTATTGTTTTCTTTGATGACGTTTGATGAAGATGACTTGAGTTAAACATCTGCTATATATTATGATTATTATGACAGCACTTGAAACAAGGAGGCCATTCAGGCTGGGTTTTTTGTGCCAACAAGGCAGAGAAAGGATGGTCAGAAAGTTGTTCCTCTTGTTTACCATGAACCGAAATAGCCATGAAAATGAAACTTTGCACACTAATACTTCAAACATTTTTTCACGTTTTAGTATAATTTTGACACTCATGACGTCATCAAACAAAAAAAAGAGAGGAAATTAGGCTTAGATTTATGGCTCTTGATTTTCTATGTATATAAAAATTTGAGAAAACAAATTTTGACAAACTTAGACAAACTCCCAAAAGTATCATCGAAGATCTGAAAATTGAGCTCGTAACGTTTTAGTTTCAATGCAACGACGCTTCTGTTGACGCTTGGAAACATCACAAGCATGTTTACAATAAAAAGGTTTTGTCTCGGCGGTGTTATTAAAACTTTAAAAATTGAGACATATTTCTTAAAAATGGCTTCAAGGTAGAAGTGTCTAAATTTCTAGGACTAAATTTTTTTCCAAAAATGTTCCTGATAAAAGACTAAAAAATCATGTCGTTCAAGAATTAGTTTCTCTAAATCAGGGTCTCCCACTGACTTCCTCCACTTAAAATAGGGTTAAGCTGCTTGGCTACACTAGCATAAATAGTAGAATGTATATAAGAACTTATACAAGAAAAAAAGTATATCCTCTTCCACCTATGAGGTAATATTGTTTCTACAAAAATGGAGATGAGGTTGTTGAATGTTTCCGAAGTTGTTACTTTTCTATTTGATTCAGCTCTAAATTGTTGATACTAGGTATACAAAGAAAACATTTCCATTCTTATATCTTCTTAGAATTCTTATTTCCTTTCATTGAAATGATTATTCGAATTTTGTGAATTCGGATTTATATAAATCAAATGCCAATGGACAGGAATATTTAGTTTTATGCGGATGGATATTCGAATTACAGGAGTTTGAAATTCATGTGTTCAATTATTCTTGCTTTACTTGAGCTGCAGAGAAAATCTTAGCAAAATCGGAAAAATTGTAAACTTGAAACCAATATAAGTCAATAGTTCCATTTTTAAATAATTGATAACTTGTCGATAAATAAGGAGAATTGGGAAAATTATTCGTGAAACCATGTGGTGATATCTCAAAATCAAAAATGCGGTTGGTAGCCATGGACATTGAGATCTATAAAAAGTAAAAAATTTAGGCCATTTAATTCTGAATAGAAAGAAATCCATCGTTACTTTAGAAAACAAACGAAAAATTGAATTTTCAATTTTTCTATTCAATAACAGAAACAAGATAAAAGGATATTCATTCAACAACTATTTATGGAGGCAGCAGATATTGAAATATTAAGCAAATTCCAGTAATGAAAAGCGTATTGGAAATATTTATTTACACCAATTTGAAAATTGATTTTTCGGAAATTCTTCAAGCTAACACTGTTGATATTTTTGGAATTCAGCAATTTTATAAAAACATCGATTACTACCTGACAAGTGATGACTGGAACTGGAAAACTTTTTATCAAGAGAATGAAGAAGAGTGTTTATATCTCTGTTTACAGTATCAGCATTGCAGGGGGGTGATGGCTAATAGAATCAGGAAAAAATACAATACAAAGAAATGGTTGTTTTTCAAGAATCATGTGCTCTATACTGTAAACACAATGCCTCTTCATAAAACTTCACTGTTTAACTTTTGTTTGTTAATACATAAAACATACGTGTTTGAAGGTGTTTCTTTATTGATAGGACGCGAAAGGAAAGATGGTTGTCTGAGATTTGATTTTACGATGCAGAAAACTCTAGTTGTAAACGATGGACGATGTGTTTCAAAAGATACAAACACTGCAGGGGATTCACAACGTCTTCGACTTGCTGATAAAAACGAAAATGAAACATGTCTGATCGCTTATTTGGAAGGAGGATTAAATTCAATTTTAAAGTTAAAACTGCTACAAAATGGAACAACGTTTTGTTTTAATTATGATTCAAATGGGATCCCAATATTAGATTATTGTGGAAATGTAATTACACGTTTTATGCCTGTTCATTGGTAGTCAATAATACTTAAATCCTTGCTTACAAACATTATAAAGGAAAACTATAAGGTTAACTACTTGCCAAACAGATCACTATTTTGACTGCACATTATTTATCTGCCAATTGAAACTCAGACTTAGTGTTGTAACTGTATGCATCAAGCTATTGTGTCAACAGTAGCAGAAAAGGTTTTTCGTATTTATTTTGTTTCTTTTCAATATTTTTTTAATTTTTTTGTTGTTCTTTCCTATTTTTAGAAGACCAATATTGTATGACGTTTTGCAGTCTGGAGTTGTTGTTGCATTAATTTCTGGTTTCTTAACAAAACAAAGTTGCATAAAAGTTCTCAAAACCTATTATTTATTAGTCCCGAAAATGTCAATTTTTTATTTATTTATTTAAGACGTATTGGTTCTGATAGCTAATCAGTTTAAATTTTCTAAAAAATTGTGCCTGGTCTGAAAAAAAAAAAAAAAAAAAAAAATAACACTAAGAAAACAGAAAAGGGCTTATCTCTTAAAGAGCCAATATCCGATGTAATGCATTGCGACAAATATCAATTTAGCGAAATAGACTTTAGCGCTGCGTTAAAGTTAGAATGAACATTAGTGCAAAAGTATGGCGTTCGCAAGGCATTACATCGGATAGTGGCTCTTTAAAATGATGTTATATCATATTGCTCTTATTTGCACAGATATTAATTTTGTTTTTAAAGATACAAATAACAAATATTGATCAATAAACAATAATGTATTTGCGGCATCAATAAATAGGTACAAATATACTTTTCACAGATTGTAAAATATCAAAACTGAAAATGTATACTGCGTTTCACCTACTTTGTAAAACATTTTCAAATAATATAATATTTTGTAACAAATCACTGTCTACGTTGAACATTCATTTTTGTACCAGCATAACCCCCAACCATTATAAATGTCGCATATCTTCATTTGCTTGCAATGTTTTTTACATTGATCGACGGCAGACTGTGTACTATCTGTTTTGTAACCACTTGCTTGCAAATGTCTCATTATTTTACTGTTTGCTTCGTTGATGTTGGTTGATAAAAATATGAATAAGAAAATTGTAACCGCAGTTAAAGTAGTTTTGGTTGTAATCATTTTTTTAAATGTGAGTATAGTATATTCTCCTGTAAAATAAATAGTCAAGTTTTATAAGGAACAGATAGTCGCGTAGCTAGCATTTTTTCCGAAGAGGAGGGCTCATTGAGGGCCCGAATATTTTCAGCAGGCTTTGATATTTTAAGTTAAAAATTAGAAAACAAGAAATAAGCCACCACAATCCTTCTCCCCCCCCCCCAAACGATTATGTGTTTTATGTTAATCGAAGTTTATTTATTTTTATGAAATATTGATTCGCTGATCGAATAAAAGACAGTGAAAATTTTAGATAATATAATAAAATATAACAGAACATAATAATAAATAGAATTTAGACTGGATTTTAAAGCACATTTAATTGAAATTTCAGTTCATTATTTTCTTTTGCACTTCAGTCATGAATAATTCTTTTAAACTAAAAGACATAGATTGATGCCACCTTTGTTATATATTTGAGTGACGAAAAATTGATCATACCTTGAAGCAGCGTAGTTCAGGTCGTATTTAGAATTCTATTAAAGTTGGATTTTTCATGCCCTATCATCCTTCAATTCTTTTTTGCGATTCTTTCAGGGTTGGACGCTAACGTATTTATAAGTGGAGTATCTTCGACAGAGAAGAATGGCATTTTTGACAGAGATGTATTATTTTCCCAACGGTGGCACAAGGGGCTGGTATAGTACTTTAAAGTTTCGCTACTAGATTCTTCACATAAAATAAATTACAAAAACTGAATAAGTTAATACAATAACCGACGAAGAATTAAGTTTTAGCCCCGGTTAAAACTTAAAACTTAAAGATTAATTTTTGTACTCAATAAGACCACACTCAGCTCTAAAGTACTTTTTAAAATCTGATATGGTAATTTCAAAATATGAATGGGCAACAGATAAAACATGCCCTCCGCCCTTAGCTACGCCACTGGCACAGATGAAAGAATTTTTCAAGCAGGAACTCTCAAAGCAGCATATTGGCTTAAGGAAACGAATGACTTCAAGTAATAAATCAAAACTTAATCATTTTCTTCATAGCTATAAAAAAGTGCTTAGTTCCTAAAAACAGTGAAAAACAGTGCCTAGCTGACACAACAATTCCAGGGACTAGGGACAAATAGTCTTTGTTCGCTCACAGATTTTATTGTATACTTCTATTTCAATATACAGAAAGACTGCTTACTAGAAAAGAAAATTGATAAAGAGAAAAAAATTGAGAACTCTCAAATCTGAGTTTTTTTCAATAAGATTTTGCAAAAAAGTGGTCGGGCCATGGCCCGCCTGGCCAACCCGTTTCCGCGGCCTGTGCTTTTAAATGCTAAAACTTTAGAGAAAACAAATTAAATGTGAATGGAAGTAAATGGAAAAGGTAGCGTGACTAATGAAGTGCCAACAGTTTTTTTCTAAATAACAATATCACTGAAATGTTGTCACGAAACAAATTCAGATTTCACAAACAATTTTTTATCTCGAACAAAAGCATTTTTGTAATCATAAGTTCGAAAAAGAGCAACGATAAATATTTCTAAATTTAATTTACATTTACATATAAAATTTTGTAGACGGCAAAGGAAACCTGCCAGTTCTTAAGTTTTGAATATAGCTTTAGCTTTGTGTTTTTTTTAGTGAAAGTGTTTGTGAACTGAAATTTGATTGATTGCTCTATCGGGCACCGTCAATAAGCTGCGAAACTACAAAAGACCGGAACTGCACTGCCCCTCTGGTGGAGTACTCAATGCTGATCTTATCGCTTTTAGTGCCATTTGAAAAGGTCTGAAACGTATTGGCCATGATTACAGGCCTTCCTCTCACTGTTTTTCAAACATATATCTAGAATAAACCCTCTAAGCTAGAAGTGCTGATGTATCGTACCTTCAAAATCCAAGCAACTAAATTCTAAGCCGTGAATGTGAATGGTTAATTAACCATTTTTTACAACGAAGTTTTGACCCTCTTATAGCGACTTTTCTTTTTGTTTATTATATTGATTTCCCTTTGAGTGGGTTTCATGACTTTGAAGAAAATTTTCTTTTTCCACTAATGATTTTATATACGAAATTTGCGTTTTTTGTTTGCAATTCTAACTTTTCAATATCATACTATTTGTCTTTCTCTGGAAATAACTATAGAAACAAGGCAATCTTTACTTTTGTCTCGTAAACTTTATGTTATCAATTTCTACCGAAAGTAGTTTCTGATAAATGACGATAGGTCCAAAGATAAGACTTTAATTTTCTAATTATTTTACCAAAAAGATATTAGATAAATATATACAAGCAATTAAAATACGCAAAATACTTTGCAGGCCAGTGTACGTGCATTGATAATGGAGGCAAGCTTCCTGATGAGATTAATATGGCTACTAATCCATCCCTATCCACCTTCTCATTTACTGATGACGACGTTCTTAATATAATAAGATCGGTTGATTCGAAGAAAGCTCATGGCGGCGACAACATCTCTACCAGAATGATTAAAATTGCTGATTATGCACTTGTCAAACCTAAAAGTCTACTTTTCAGAACATCTCTTCAAGAAGAGTCGTTCCCTAATTTATGTTATTCCTGTTCATAATAAAATAGCAACCAGCTTGTGAACAACTTTAGACCTGTTTCGCTACTACCTATTTGCAGTATAATCTTTGAAAAATTGATCTTTGATAATTTGTACCAATATATTGTGAGTAATGGTCTCTTGAACTCTAACCAATCTGGGTTCAGACCTGGGGTTTGAAGAAAAAGCTGTGCTGTTAATATTTTAGCATCCATTCTTACCTCTAAAAATCTAATGGTCTTGAAATTTTCAAAAGCTATTACATTCGTATATTGTATATTGTATTTGATTCGTTAATCAAATAATAGTAATCAAACTTGGTTCGTTCTTTTAAAGATAATTGTTTTTAATCGCTAATCATACCCTCATTTTTCAGAAAAAGTTTAACTTCTCCCTAAATGTGATAATAAATGGGCTAAAGCAAAGATTAACGAAGCTAGAGAATCCAACGTTTGATCCCCAGGATGGAAAAGAGGGAAGAATAGTTAATATAGAGAAGAGCATAATCGAGCAGGAGCAGTACTCCAGAAGAGTATCTATAGAGTTTGCGGGGTTACCCCTTGATTTGAAGGATGAGGAATTAGAGAATCGTATTGTGGAATGTTTCCAAACAGCTGGTGTAAGTAACAAAAATAAAAGATCGTTCCATGCCATACACAGACTTAAGAACAAAAGTGTCGTTATCGCGAAATTGGTAAACAGACGGGATGCAATTTCCATTCTAAAGAAGAAAAAAAAATTTTGGAAGGTTTAGATGGTAACCAGAATCGAATCCTTGGAAGTAATCGAATCTATGTGAATGAATCGTTATGCCCAGCCTTACGAAGGTTAAATGCCCAATGCTGCAGACTATACAAGAAGAAATTAATCGAGAGCAACGTAGTATTAAATGGAAAACTTCTAATAAGGATGAAGAATGACAAAGGAGACATCGTGGATTTAAGAGTATCACATGAGTCTGATCTCATTAATCTCTTTGGTAATGCTGTTGTTGACAATTTGTTTGAATCAGAGCTTTAATAAGTTTACGATTATTGTCTATCAATTTAATGTTTTATGTTTAATTGTTCTCGTTAATCAATATAGTAAGACCTGAATTCTAGAACTGTTTTCGAGGCAGCAAAGTTTCATTTTTATGAAAGTATCTATAACATCACTATTAAGAAAGTTTGGTTTTAGTTTTGTTTGAATAGGGAACGGCGCCCTTAAAACTTCAATGAATTTTAAGTCCTATAATTTTTTTTGCTTTCTATATCTTGTTTGTTTTTCATTCTTTAATTCTATCTGCATAGAGATTTCTTTTCAATTTTTTACTGTGAATAAGGCGAGGATTGCTACAAGTAGTATTGTGTCTGCATCAATGTGGCCACCATGTTAAATATCCATGCGCATCATGTGGGAGAAACGTAACTGGTAAACCCATTCAGTGTGATATATGTAGCGACTGGGTTCATTATAAGTGTAGTAAACTTAACAAAAAAACGTTTGAAAATTTTTCAAAGTCCACAGAACCGTGGTTTTGTTATGAATGTGTTAATGATATACTCCCATTTTCAGAATTAAATGAAGAAAGCCAAGATGAATCTTCTAATTGCAATATAAAGTATGATATTGAAATTTTTAGTCAAGCACTTGATGAGTGTGGTGGGACTCCTTCAAAACACTATTATGATATATTAGAACTACAACTGCTGGAAAACCATTCTATAGGGCTTTCAATCTTGCATCTAAATCTACCGCTGAACCGTCGGCTTTGCCTGCTAACGCAGTCCCGGCAAGAGATCGCTGCGCAATTCCTTGCTGATATTGAAAATGAATATAAGTTTGAAATATATATTTAGAATTGAGAAATTCATCACTGAAAGACGTCATAGGATATATGTGTACCAAGTTTGGTCACTGAAGGCAAAGTACAGGCAAATTTATCAAGATTTGGCATTTTGATGACCTCATAGACCGTTACTATGGCAACCAACCGTCAAAATGGGCCTAAGAATATTCGAAACCAGTTGGGCTAGACCAAACTTGGCAGTTTGGTCACTAAAGGCAAACTACAGGTGAAGTTATTAAATATGTCCAGATTAGGCCTTTTGATGACATCATAGGCTGTTGCCATAGCCTGGTATAAAAATTTGGGTTAAAAGTTTATAACAGTTATAAACATCCTTATGACGTCGGAGCCTGTAACCATAGCAACCCACCGTTAAAATCAGTATAAAAATTTTCGGGAATATTTAGGTTATATATATACCAAGTTAGGTCACTAAAGGAAAAGGACAGCTGAAGTTAATAAAAATTCCGAAAATTGACCATTTGATGACGTCATAGAACGTTGCCATAGCAACCAACCGTCAAAATCAGCCTAAAAATATTCGGACCCAATTGGAGAATAGGTGTACCAAATTTCGTGACTTCGTGACTTCGTGACTTTCGTGACTAACTACTTAATATTTTGGAATTTGACCTTTTCATGACGTTATAGGCTGTTGCCATGGCAACCAACCTTCAAAATAGGCCCAAAAATATTTGGAACCACTTGAGGTATATATGTACCAAGTTTGGTCAATAAAGGCAAAGTGCAAGTGAAGTTATTATAAATGTCAAACTTCGACCTTTCGATGAAATCATGGGCAACCAATTGATAAAATTGGCCTAAAAATATTCAGACCTCCAAGCACATATGTACCAAGTTTGGTTACCAACGGCAGAGTACAGGTGAAGTTATGAAACTTTTTTTGAAAATTGAACTTTTGATGACATCATAGGCCGTTGCCATGGCAACAAACTGTTAAAATTGGCCTAAATTATTCTTACCCATTTGGGGTATATGTGTGCCAAGTTTGGTTACCCAGGGCTAAGTACAGGTTAAGTAATAATAAGTTTCAAAAATTGATCTTTTGATGACGTAATAGGCTGTTGCCATAGCAACCAGCCGTCAAATTTAGGCCAAAAATATTTGGAGCCATTTGGAGTTTATGTGTGCCACATTTAGTTACCCAGGACCAAGTATAGGTGAAGTTATTAAAAACTTCGAAAATTGATTTTTTGATGTCGTCATAGGACGTTGCCATGGTAATCAACTGCCAAAATTAGGCCCAAAATGTCTGAGACCATTTGAGGTACTTGTGTACTCAGTTTGATCACTAAAAGCAAAGTGCAAGTAAAGTAATTAAAAATTTCCAAGTTTGGCCTTTCGATGACGTCATAGGCTGTTACCTTGACAACCAATCAATAAATAGGCTGAAAAATATCCAAATCCATTTGTGGTATATGCTTACCAAGTTTGGTTACCCAGAACCAAGTATAAGTAAAGTTATTAAAAATTTCGAAAATTGATCTTTTGATGACGGCATAGGCCGTTGCCACGGCAACCAACCGCCAAAATTAGGCCCAAAATATTTGGAGCCATTTGGAGTATCTGTGTGCCAAGTTTGGTTACCCAAGACCAAGTATACGTAAAGTTATTAAAAATTTCAAAAATTGACCTTTTGATGACGTCTTAAACCGTTGCTATGGTAACCAACCGCCAAAGTTACGCCCAAAATATCTGGGACCATTTGAGGTACTTGTGTACTAAGTTTGCTTAGCAAAGGTTTTGTAGAAGTCTACTTATTTAAGATTTAAGATTTAAAATTTTTCAAAGTTTGACCACAACCAAAAAGTGACGTAATTGACCACGGTTTACTAAGAATCGTTTCGACACAAGCGTATTAATAATAGTGACTAGCTGCACGCAGCATCGACTCAACGCTGAACCGTCTGTTTGGCCTGCCAACGCAGTCCCAGCAAGAGATCGCTGCGCAATCTCTTGGCGAAATTGAAAGGTAGAGAACTTGAAATATATACTTAGAATTGAGAAATTTATGACTGAAAAACGTCATAGGCTGTCGCTATGGCAACCCACCGTTAAAATCGGCCTAAAAAAATTCAGACCCAGTTAGGGTACATGTGTACCAAGTTTGGTCACTACAAGAAAAGTACAGGTGAAGTTATAAAAATCTTCGAAAATTGACATTTTGATGACGTCATAGGCTATTGCCATGACGACGAACCGTCAAAATTAGGCCTAAAATGTCTGGGACCATTTGAGGTACTTGTGTACCAAGTTTGGTTAGCAAAGGTACTGTAGCAGTCTACTTATTTAAGATTGAAGATTTAAAATTAGGTAGGTGCCTATACCCTCTAATTTTATAAAAATATCCAAAATGAAAATGCAGTTTGAAAAATGACAATTGTAAATTCTTCTGATGCCAATGCCAGGTTTTTAAATGCAGAGAGGAAATTCTTGTTAATGTTACTGAGATTTTTTCTACTTTCTGTTCATTTTTAATTCTGCTATTTTCCTTCATATCAGCAACATTTTTAAAATTCCCATAGGAATTTATTAGTTTACTCGTGTATTTTTTAAATTCCCGTAGGAGAATTTCTTAGTTTACCCGCATATTCTTTTCTTCTTATTTTTTTTTTTTTTTTTCGTTTTTTTTTATTTCTTACTGTGAAATCTTGATCATGTGACAGATATCGGGCGTTTCTATTGGTTCAAGATTAAAACGTTAAAACAGTGACATTATTTTTTTAAAGCTTGAAAGAAGTTATTTATTTTAGTTTTTTCTTCAAA
>JANSTP010267938.1:0-10635 GCA_025330745.1 Cladonema radiatum | reverse complement strand
AAAAAGATTGTTTTATATTATAATGAACTCTTTAATTTGAGCTTAAGTTGTTTTTAAGTATGACACTCCCTTTAAGATCAGTAAAGCCATAAATACAATGTGTCAACTTAATATGAGTAAACTATACATAAAGTTTCACGAATTGAAAGAAAATAAGTTTTTTTGGCGCACATAAACTTTCGCAAATGAGCCTCGTCAGAACTTTTCACAAACATAACTTTTCGCGAATTAGGCTGAAATTTGCGAAAGTTTCTGTTCGCGAAAGTTTCTTCACCTAAAGTATAAAATATTTCTCTAAGTTACAATCTTTTTATAACTGAGCAAAAAAACCATTTGTTCATGGCAATATACCTTAACCCTTTGGGCTCCAGCCATTTTTCCACTTTACAGTAGCCAAAATTCTCAAGTAGTTCTTGAGAATTTTCTTTTGTCATTAGAAAAAAAAAGGTTGAGAGACATTAAATTAAGCAGAAAGAGTCAAAAATTACATGAAACATCTCTTTAAAGTTTTTAGAAGCACATTTATGGGCTTTATTACCCTCTTGGATCTGATACTAGCCAGTGAATTTGTAGTTTTGATAGTTGCGATTTGATGTTTGCAAAGAGGCTTAAATCAAATCAAATCAAATCAAATCAATATTTTGCTTCTACCAATTTGTCCAAATGTCTTTTCAGTTAAAAAAACATTTATAGACCTAAATGAAACAGTTTTTGAAGCTAATGTATATACTATATCATTTCTAACTTACAATCTCAACTAACTAAAGCAAGACATAAAACTATTCAACTCTTTTAATTTTAACGAAAATTTTTGAGAAAAAAAGGCTTCCAGAGACTTTTAAGCAGGTCTCTCTATACCAAATACTTAGTATTACACTCATCTAAGAGTCCTACATAAGTTTTATCTTGGTTTGAAAGGCTTTTTAATTAAATAAAGCACTCAATATATACGTTTTGTCACCTCTTAATATTATTTTTAGTTTGCATTTGCCACAAGGTTTGTGCTCTTGCCTGGCAATTTTTCTAGAATCTTCTTTAAAATGTTGAGTCAGCACTTTTTAATTAAAACAGTATTTTGCAGACCTGTGACCTTTCCCACGACCCGTAAATGTGTTTTTTCGCCAGAATTGGCTTTATTTATGTAGCTATGGGCCCAGAAAACAATACTCCCTGTAAACAATGGTATATGAAATTGTTTTCAAATTCCTGGACCAGTCGGATCAGATCGGAGCCCAAAGGGTTAAGAGAAGAAGTTTTCGTTGGAAGCATTTCATTCCTGTGAATTTGTGTATTTTCACAAAAAATGTGATTTTTATAGTCCTGCCAGAGAAAATAATTGCTAAAAACATCATATTTCTTAAAAATTCTTTTAAAAAGCTTCAATTTCTCTTTCTCGTTAGCAAGTATATACAATGCCGAAGGGATTGACCCTCCCTACTTTTAGACTCCCTACTAAAAGTAGACCTTTATAAAACTTTTCAAAAAGGAAAACAAGAATATGGCCCTGGGGTCCCCATTTTGATGACATCATCACTGATTTTTTCCCAGTTGGTTCATTTTTCTTCTTTCGATATGCCTTAGTAACAGCTGTCTGTAGAAATATTCTGACAACTTGCTAGCTAAATCTAGTAAGTAACAGCAATGGCTCTAACTAATGCTGTTATAGAAATTATGGTTTTAATCAATAAGGTAATACAAACGCTGTATTTTCAAGTTAATAGAATATAGCTGAATAGAGTTTTCAATATCAAAACTTTCTTTACAATATGAATATCTGAAAGATTGAATTTTATTAGTAAATTGAACAGAGCCCTAGACAATAAAAAAAGGACAAAATGTAGAAAGGTATTTCTCAAAACGGACCAAACGGTTACCTTTACATACGCTGGCACTCAAGTGATTGCAGACTACTTATCTCTTCTTTGATCAAAATGATTATAAAATTAAGGACACTCTAGAACTTTACAGCATTATTAAAACAACAATCTCCATTGGAAGCCGGTGAAGAGTGTATTTCATATGGTGTGGAATACCTGTTCATGAAATTTATGTCAATAAGAAGTTACCCATTATATGAAGTAAGGGTATATTCAGAAAATTTACAACTACTGAATGCACATTCCAGTTAAACGGAAAGTTATACAAATAGATCGATGGAGTATCAATGTATGGACCTCTATCAGTGACATCTGATATATACATGATTAAAGTTGAAAATTATGTTGTATCGAAATATCAGCCAATACTTTACAGAAGGTATGTTGATGATTGTTCTAATCAGAAGAAAGAAGGACCAATGTGGCCAGATGTTTGAAGAACATAATTATTATCACCCTGAACTTAAATTAACTATCAAATTCAATCAGATAAAGTTCCTCAATACTATAATTGAGTAGCAAAATACCTATGTTAAAAGAAATAAAAATAAACTTCCTGTACCATTTCATTCGAAAATACTTAAATGGCATAAGAGAATCACCATTTATGGCAATTTACATAGAGCTACAAAAGAAGCAAGTAATTTAGATAAAGATGAGATATGTCAAAAATGTTCGAATGCCAATTTCCCAAATCAGTTTATCAATTCTGTGTTCAGTGATTTCCAACGGAAAGAAGTTGTCTTGATCAAAATAACACTGATGAATTTATCATACCACCAAATTTGTTTGAACCTACAGTATACGCTCGATAAGTGGAACCCCAGATAAGCGGAACTTTCACTATGTGGAACCAATATCCCTAGTCCCTTGGTTTTACTTTAACAAATCTCTCTTATTTTAGTCAGATAAGTGGAACCCTCAATAAGTGGAACTTTCAATAATTGGAACCATATTTTTGGTCCAATGAACTTTATTCTTTCACAAAAGTGGAACAATTCCAAAATCCCTTGAAAAAAGGCTTTTGTTCTGGTATTCTTTCAAGATATTTCATTTTTATCAATAACCGAAAACAAAAAGAATAGAACAGTTGCCAAATTTCGAACGTGACAGCACTGCAGTCTTCTAAGCAAAAGACTTGAGAAGAAAACCGAAAAAAATAAGAACAAATTTTGATGAGTGAACTTTTTCACTGTTTCATTGGGGTTCCAGCTATCGAGCGCATCGGATAAATTGAACATTCGATAAGTGGAACCGTTTTTCCCAGTCCCATGGAGGTTCCACTTATCGAGCGTATATTGTATTAAGTACTGTATTAAGTTCATATTAAACTACTGCTTTCTCCTGTAAATGAGTTCGAATATAATGCCTTTGTGGAAAGATTCCATTCATTCACAGATAATTAGTACATACCATTTCGGTTAAGTGGATGACTAGAAACTAAGGTTTCCAATGTGCTTTATGTTATTTATGAAGCAACTTGCTTGTGTGGTCTATCGTATATTGGTGAGAGTAAAAGGAATTTGGAAACAAGGAAGAAAGAAAATCTCGATTATACCGATTTTGGGGACAATTAATTTGGCCAAATTCACAAAGACTTTTTTTAAAAAATGGTCAATAGCCTTCAATCTGTTTCAGTGGAATAGTGATGGGGAAATAAAGCTAAATAACTAGGTTGATAAGAGTACTTAAGCCTCTTTTGAAGTTCTTCTTCTTTTTGTAATAAAAAAATAACATATACTACAGTATAGTGATCGTTTATCTTTTAGGACATTCAATTGTCAGACTGTACTGGTACGAACTGACGAACATTACAAGCCAAAGTTATGATCTTAAACCCGATACAGTATGACCATCCGAATAAACACAACATCTTTATGTGATATTTTACAGACAAGACCACAGGCCGACTGTATGAAGAAACGTTTTATGTAGATAGCAATTTCTGTAAAATTATGAATAAAGGGGAACGTGTATATTGTACTACATGTAAATAAGAAAACTGTTAAATTTTGAATAACCCATTCAGCTATCTTTAAAAAAGTAGACTAGACTTAATTCCCTTGGAGTTGCTAAATATTAGAATATTGGAATAACCGAGAAATAAGAGATTCTAAACAATTTAATGACCCGCCCGAATCGTCTCTGCTGTAAATATTTCAATTAATATTGAACCAATCATTTTTCTAGTCTAATTAAAGAGAATCAATTATCAGGATGACGAAAAATCAAGAAGGCCAAAATTTAAGATGTAGTATGTCCTAACTTTCACAGTCTTCTGTTTTCAAACACTATGCTCAAAAAAATCACAACAATATATCAATGCAAATAAACAAATTGAAACTTTGCAATAAGTTTTAACCAAAAGTACTTTATAAAATGATTCTTCGGGGTTCAGAGTCCCGAAAGTAATCTACCGTTTTCTCAAGATCACTCTCACTGATTTGAAACGGGCCGTTAAGACAAATTCCCATTAGCCTTTCAACATTTACATCACTTCACGATGTACGTAACGGGGTGACAATTAAATTCATTGTAGAAAAGCCTCATTCTACACCTGATGTTGTTAGCGGAATTAAAAGAGCAAATTCAAATAGTTTCATGGTGTTGGGGTAAGGAAGTGCGCATCCATCCTCACACATTTTAGTATAAACTATGCTCAGTGTTGCTTGGTGTTTAGCGATGTAGTTTGGAACCTCACTTGCTTGAATTTGCTTTTCTTGGGCAAGGGTCATGGCTTTCAATCTTAATGCTTCATTGAGACCATCTACTGTCTCGTCAAACTTGGGAAAAAACTCTGAAATTTCATTTTCCATTTCTATCTCAGAAATTAATGCGATTGCATTCACATTGTGGTTGTTATGGTAATCATTTATGTCCCGACCATAGTGTTCTTTTAAGACTTTAATTTTTTGGACACGCTTGACATTACTTATTTTCAAATTAACGTTAAAAGCATTGAAAGCAGGTAAAATTGGGTTTTTCTCTGAGAGGGTAGCTTTAATTTCATTAACTAAACTGTCAATAAATGCATACGCAGTAGAATCAATGAACTTGTGAGTAATTGCTTTTTGTTGTTCAATGTCGTTAGGAATAGCGTTTCTGTTTCTCATCGAGCGGCTTAACTGGTTACGTTCACAACATATCTGAAGGAAGTTTAAAGCTTTCAAGAAATATTTTAGCTCTTGGTCTATTGCATCGAAATCTTTTAGCTGATCCCTGATTTTAAGCGAATTTGTGAGAAGTTTTTCAAGTTTAGTATCTATCGAAATATAAATCAAATTAGCGGTTTGGAGGTATTTTGAAAACGCATTAATTGGAGTAAGCACTTCGGCTAACAAAAGTAAAAACAATGTTATATCTGAATCACAGGACAGTTGATCTCTAACACCTTCGGCTTTTGCATCACCCTTTTCGTTAATTATTGCATCCAGAGCATCAAGTATGGGCTCAAATCTGGAAATGATACGAGCACAAGACTCACCGTGCGTAAGCCATCTCATGGCACACGCTTTAATAATTTTTAAGGGAGCCAGATCTGCTGTTTTTTGAGACTCTTCGAAAATAGCTTGCTTGATGGTGCTATAGTGAAACATTTTCCAAAAAGATATTAACATTCCATCTAGGTCAACAGGCTTATGGTATTGGTGAATTAAGTGCACAAGACATAAGGCAAGCCTATGGTTGCTGCAGTTAATGTAAATAGAGTGTGGTGAAGTATGGCAAATCAGCTGTTGTAAGCCATTCCATTCTCCACTCATAGCGTAAGTGCCATCTAGACCACAGAAACGCATCATTGTAGGGTAAAGGTTTTTCGAAATTAGACGATTAATAATAACTTGGTGCAAATCGATAGCTTTTTTGAAGTTGTCAACCTAACAGTCCCTAAGAACTTTTCAATAGGTTCGTATCTGAAAGCATCAACATAGCGAACAAAAATCGACATCCGAGAATGATTGCCCTCATCAGTGCTTTCATCTGCTAAGACAGAAAACCCGCCTGACACAATAACACTTGCAATTAAGGAATCATCAAAAACTTAAATTATACATTTCAAAAAGCTTTCAGCGCTCATTGTTGAATTATATTTTGCATTTCCAGGGGCATTTTCAAGATGGGTTTTAATTACATCATCTCCTACATCACCTATAAATTCTAGCACGTCTCCATAGTTATTCTTAATTGCCCACTTTTTCTTAGCTAGAAAATAAACCGTTTTCAACATCTTTTTTATAAGTTTTCTATTTCTGTCCCTATCTTTAGCTGTTTTCGATTCTACACCTTTTAGCATCTGCCGAACAATATTTCCTTTTTTCAAGATGTTTTTCACTTCCTTTTTGTTTTGTATAGCTTCCTGATGTTTTTTGCTATTTTCATGCTCATTAAGAAAGACATTGGGATGCCCATCATGTTTACGAGCTATAGTTTTCCAGAACTGATCACCAGAACTGGAATACTCCACACAGGTTTTACAAAACCAACCTCCCTTTTCTGAACTAAAGTAAGACTATGCATATTTTTTTTCCCATTTCACTGTGAAAGATAAGTGGTCCTTAGATCTACCATCAAAGTTTGAATGCTTACTTTTCAGCTTTTCACTATCATCTTCACTCGGTGGGTCACTTGAATCTTCACAGCTACTACTAATTTCACTAACAGAATTAAGGGATTCATCAGTCACTATATCGAGTGGCAGTGATTCTGATGAATATTCACTGCAATATGACATCTCTGATTCTGTGTCAGTATTATCAGACAGTGGAATAGAAGTGGTTTGGCTTACTTCTTTATTTTTGGTGAAAAAAGATTGTATTGGCTTTGAAGAAGCGGTTTTCTGCGACTTTTTCTCAGGCTCCTCGATTGACCTCACTGACAAACAAGTGCTGGAGCGTTTATTGTGGCTTTTGCCCGTAGTTCTTGGCCTGCCACGCCTTATGGACATTTCTGAACAAATATAAAAATAAGACAAGAAATGAAAAGCAAAAATCGTGGGAATTAATGACAGAAGTAATTTGAAAAGCTAAACTGTTGACAATAAAATTAAAATAAACGTACCTCAGTTTTCAAAATAAAAAAGAAATTCAACAAGTGTCAGAAATTGTTAATTAATTTATCAGTATGAATTAATATATCATGGATTATTTTTTCTAAAAGTAACACAAATATTATTAAAGAGGGATTTAGCATTTTTATTACATTCACTCTAAGACCCAATATAATCTATACTATAAGCTATCACTTCGTTATACTTTTTAGAAATGATTATTAATGGTGTTGTTAGGTTTTTTAAACACACATAAAGAAATAAATGCGTGTTTCAGACGGGCCGTAGTAACTAATGGCAACCGAATTCAGTTAATTTGGAAGAATCTTGATTTGAATTTAATCATGTATGCAAAAAAAGTTTCATTAATCATGATTTGTATTTGCATATCAAAAATAAAAACACTCATTGTTATTTATTGTACAAGTACAGTTATTTTACACTTTCAAATATTTAAAAAGCTTAAATACTCTACAATACATGTTATAAGTCAAAGAAATGTCATAATAAATTTGCTTGATACGGAACATGGCGCTTGTTGTGTTCTGCTTCGGTTGTTCGGCTGTTTTCGTTTGTTCGGTTTTTTATTTCTACAATCAGTCAACCTCGCTCCCAGGTCTTGTTTCGTGATACCGCGAAGAAAATTTATTTGTTCGATCAATTTACGTGGAACGACAAAGAAGAAAGATAATATAGCTTAAAGAATAAGACACAATCAAATACCTTCAGTAATTGTTTATTAAAACTGCTTTAAAATGAAAATAAAATGTCTTTAGACTGTGTTTGGAGTTTCACACATTAATTATCCATCATAAATTAAATTGAGATACAATATGCCACATTGCAGGGTCATTTTTGGTTTCAAACGTGAGAACCGTCTAGTTGTTCTTTATTCGATTTTCCATGACACCTATAATTACCGACACCCAAAATAAATTCCTAGATCAAGCCCTGAGGCACCATGGAAAGAACAGATATTCCATCTTTTCAAATAAATTAAACTCCTAATAGAGAATTATTTTCCTATAATAACATTTAACTTACTGGTTTTTTAAAAGAGAGATTTGCTTCAAAAGATTGTTAAATCAAAAAGAGACATTTTATGACATATTTTCTTTCAAGAAAAATGGGAGGAAAAATTATTTTCATGTAGGCGCACAATAATAGAAAATAACTCACTTTAGGTGTGTCATGTCCACATGCTTGCCTGTTGTAATCTGTTGTAATCTTGCCTGTTGTAAGACTGCAATAATTTCCACTTAAAAAAACTCAAATTTGTTTATTTTTATTAATTACACTTGAAGTACTGGCGTCAATTATTCCCAAATTCATCGCTAATTAAAATGATCTATTTGATTTAAAACATACAAGATATTCATTATTAGGGGTCGACTTGGCCTCCTATAATATCACAAAGTGAAAGTCTTCATACGCCCTGAACAATAAAACAACCATATTGGTTTTATCAAAAAGATGAGAAAAGATTACTTAAAGAGATTCTGAGGTGATAACACAAGTTGAGTTTGTATAGAAGAGCATAAAAAAATGAGGAATGCCACTTCTTATTTCATTTCAATCAAACTTTTTGTTCTCAAGATAATTGAACATAAACACTTGTCACTTAGGGAATTTCACTAAAACTCTAAAGAATTTTCGATATCATCTAGTGTGTAGAAAAAAAACCCTAAATCTTGCAATACAAATATCTCAGGCTATTACATTATCTTCTATAATTTTCACATATATAATGCTTTTTAAAATTCTTCTGCAACAAATTCACTATATAATTCACTTAAATTCACTAAGAGTTTATTCGTCGAAAAGAGTGGTAAATAACGCAAATGTTTTTAATGCAAAATATTTTATGCCTGAAGACAGACTTTTCTATATAAAACAAAATAACTTGGGTAAAATATAGTATAAAAAAGGTATGAACCATATCAAGAAACAAGGAACTGTTCATGGATGTGTTCCCTTGTGTCCTCCAGTAATTGGGTCAGGTAAAATTTTTCAGAAAATTAAATCTGATTGGCTATTAAATTCAACTATCTTTTAAAGAACGAACCAAATTCGATTTCTTAATGGCTAATAATTAACAAATCAAGTAATAGTTTTTGAGAACTTCTACTCCAGTAATTAATTTAATGAGTAAATCAAAACAAAATCATAATAAGATGCAACTAAAGAAGATAAATTCCTCATTATGATGTCTTTGATACCCAAAAAATGCTTTTTCTTGTAATGTGTTTGCATAAAATTAAAGAAAACCATAATTCATATTTCATATTATTAAAAGAAAATGCTTCTTAATACTCAAGGCTACTTTGGAAACCAATAATTTTTAAAACTGTCTTAAAGTTTGTAAAAAAACTAAAACATATTGTTTTCAGATCAGAAACAATGTGACAACAGTGCAGTCTATCTTGATATAAAATAATACAACAATGTAGGAAGAGAAAACAAGTGACAAAATGAGTCCATAAAAATGTCACATTTCACACTTTTTTTCAGCAACAGCTAGCGCATTCATGCTATTGGGTGTGTATAATTACATTTTAATATCTTTTTTGTGAATAGTTTAATAGATATACATTAACTAGCCAAATTATTTGAATGTTTTTAATCATTTTGAAAGTGGAAAAAAACTTCATGCAGCAATAAAGTGGCAACAAAATCTTTTTCTTTCTATTTGATGTATTACAAATAACCTTCCCTCATCACTTCATCAACTTTTGATTACTCTGTTCTTTCAAACTTCAAATTATACACTGTTATAATAAATACTTGCTTACTCTCTACCTCATTAAACATTAATTAGTTAAAATGAGGAAGAGGATGTTGAAGGAAGATAACACGTACCTCCGACTAACATTTTGATAACTGTTCTGAGCAATTTTGCTCAATGTCTCATCTAAGTTTTACACTCCCTATAAAACTTATCTTATTTCCAGGCTATAGAGCAGGGAGAAAAGAGTAAAATTAAAAATCAATAATACATACCAGTGGTTTAAATAATGAAAAAGCTTGTAAAAATCTTGCCTCTCTTCAAAGTATTTATCTTTCGGAATAACAGAAAAATATGATTTGAAAAATTCAGAAGTGAATCCTCCAAACATATTTGATATTGATAACTCGAACTCGTGATGACCATAAAATGAACATGGGTCATAGATGACTAAAAAAAAAGAAAGAAAAAAGAGAAAATAACTATGGGCCATAATAGTAAAACTATGAGTTAGAAAAATAGACTGAATCAGTTTACAATAGTCTTTAAAAAATGATGTTAATAATTTTTCAGATACAAAAGATGCCATTTTGAGGTTGAGTTATTGGTAAATGTACAAATTATGAAGAAAATTAAAGAGTCTGAAATTTGTCTTTTTTCGCTTGCTTCATAACTGCTTCAAAACATCTCATGCAGGCTCAAAACAACAGAAAAATACAACTTTTTATAGGTAAAGGGTTATTTTGAAAAAGGTTGTTTAGCAAACATTTTGTATATAAACAAGTGCCTTGTTTATTTCTCTTCTAAATGTCTCCTTATGATGTGATATTCTCAGACTGACATTGGTGTGAGGCAGGGCGTACTATACTCTAACAGGCCTAGACATCAGGCGAGCCGCCCGAAAATGAGTACGCCGACTTTTGAATAGGCCTACGCATTTTGAAGTGAGCAGGCTGCTGGATATGGAAGAAAACCAAAGCTTTATCGTT
>JANSTP010267927.1:0-10639 GCA_025330745.1 Cladonema radiatum | reverse complement strand
CTCTGGTAGTCAAGCTCACACTGATTTTTGCTGTAAACAAAATTGAACATATCGCTGAAGCCAGTTTTAAAATTTTGCTATGCATCAGTTTATTTTCGATATTCAGCGCTCAGGAGACATCACACTTTTCCATACAACCCAAACCAAACCCAAATATATAGCTAGACAGTGTTAAGACGAAGTTAACGGATCGACAAAGGTGAAAAAATACGAAGTTGATAAATTAGTATGCTTTTAAAATATTTACAAAAAAAATAATGCATTTTACAAAAAAAAAACATTTTATTACTGAAAACAAATATAACACGATAATATCAGTTCATTTACAAAACATTACTGTTATATTATCAATATTTCGCCTAAATCTACCATATAAAAGTTCGGAACCAGTCTTCCGTATCACTAACTATGGGTAAGCAAGTACATACTTTCCCGTGAGTCCGTATTCACGGAACATACTCCAAACATTTTCAACGAGCACTATTGATGCAATGGCAACAATATTTACACCCATAAACAATTACACCAAACAATTAGTGCAACATAAATTTAACCGATAAAGAATCAAGAAAATCTCGTCCGATAGCATATGTGGTTGTACTTTCTAAGAAAAAAAATATGAAATTGCTCATAATAATCACATGAATTTCAATGAAAAAAGTCTTGTGGATACAACATGAGGAGTCCAGAACCTTCCAAAAAAAACAGCGAGTCAAAAAACACATTTTCATCTATCTTTAACCCTATTCACACAGGCCTTTTTTGTTATTCCAGTCCTCCATAAATCAAGAACTACATTAGCAATACAAATGAGACGTTGCACACGTATTTCAACCTTTCCTGCACTTCTCCATAATTTTGACGTGATGAGCAAAAAAATAGCTTTCGGGTTTTTTTTAACTTACATCTTCAATGTGCTAGACAACATTGAGGTTACAAAAACGGATGATAAAACTTGATCCTCCTATAATCAGCAAAATTTGGTTATTAGCGCCGACGAACCTTGTTACTATGGTAACCAGGGGATATTATTAGGCATGATTTCCATCCCGAAATGTGTATTGGTAAATTTTATGAAAAGTGGAAAAGTACTTGGCAAAAAGTAGAAGTTATGAAACAAATACTACCAGGTGAAAAGGACTGTGAAGTTCATCGCATTTAATAGCCGAATGGATTCGTCAATAAGAAACAGTCGAACAGCTTTTTGATTGGCTAAATTCTTACTTATAAACTTATTGCCTTACAAATGCTTCTATTCAAAATCAAAATCTGTTCAAAACGTCCGCTCTCATACTTACGAAGCATGATGTTGTGAATGTGTTTGTGTCCGACATTCCTTTCCCCAATAACAGTCTGGCCTACTTGTCACGGCGGCCGGTAACTGGTCACGTGAAATTGATTTCCGGTATGTGAACGCCAGCTTTTGGAAAGAATCAAGTGCACACCGGTAACAAACAACACTTTCTGGGTCACCTAAACAAAAACATGGCTTAGTTAAAATAGAAAGTTAGTCCCAAACTTCACACGAAACTACGTCATGTGGTCGTGGCCATGGGGTGTGGGCATTACTTACGGACATTATCGAAACTCTCGTCTTGCATACCACCAAGACAGATGGTAAATAAATCTTTTGCAGTTTTATTATTGGACGTCATGTAATCCTAAAAATGGAAATTGCAGACTAAATTTTGAAGATCTCAAAAATAATAAATTACAAACGTTGCCCTATTTTATTAATTAATTACCCTATCAATGAATAAAATTACCCTATTCGGGCCGGTGGTGCAGTTTTCCAAAAACAAATCATAAACGGCAAATCCGCTTTGCATGAAGCTTTAAGACTTTGAAAGAAAAATGTGACTTAATTCCAATAATTCTTTGAGGGAAAAGTTGGGGCCTAGGTACTTCGGCTTCGGTGAGCCCCTCAAAAGCTCATCCTGAATAGGTTTAAAGTGTCGGAAGCATTTTATTCAAAATAACGCCATACTTGGGGACATGTTTCCTGTAAAATGGAGAATTTCCCATAATTTTCAATTAGTTATCTACGAAAACTAGCTAAACCTAAAAAAGTTTCTGGTCCTTAATTTATTACAACTAAATTTTTATTATAATGACTGGAGACAAAAGCAGATGAAAAGGAAACGAATAATACCTTTAAAACACGTGATTCATAAGCGTTGTTTTTGATAATCATATCGAACACTTTATCACCAAAATTCATATCTAAACAAGGGAATATGCTAACAAAAGTAATTGGGTATCCGTTGGATAATGCTCCAATGTTGTAGAATTTAAAGTACATTCCCGTAGAAAGTTTATTTGCTTATTTGGTAGAAATTTAAATCTTGGGCTTATTCTTAAACTTATATAGAAAAATGTCTTTCTTTATTGAGATGCGACCAGTATTCCAGAATTTACAAACAAAAATTCCTTTCATTCTCAAATGTAAACAAACAAAAGTAAGCCCGTAACTTTATAAAGAGAAAGACGTGAAACTTGCGACAATAGATCTGACCATAGACCTCTTTTGATTTTTATCATAAAATCTTTTGCAGGAAAATACCTTTAAAGAAGTACGTTTGCTTGATTCTAATCCAGGTAATAACAAGTTCATAATATAAAAACAAAGACGACTTATATTCTTCTCGTTGTCCAGTTTACCGAAATATATTTCTTATTGTCCTCTTCGAAGGCTACGTTAATATATTTTCACACAGGTTTTCATAGGAAAGTACATTCAAAGGTTTGACAGTGTCACAGGTTTAATTTACTTATTTTTAAGAAACGATTATTAACATTGTAAATACTCTGTTGACGAAGACATATACTAAAAACTCAAACGGCAAAGAGTTGACTTCAAATGACTGGTGCCGTCTAATAGACAGAATATATTCATTCCCAAGATATTAGCATAAATGTTTATTGGGAAAACTCAATAATCAAAAATAAGGGGGAGATTGAGCAATGGCTTCTGGACAGGGGGGGGGCAGTTTCGAAAAGTCACCAAGTTTGGTCAGTTTTAATTTAATAAAAGCACATGCTGTTAACTTGACAAGGGTGGTGTCAATGCTGCTACGTATTTTTGGACATGTTCATTGACGGGAAAACTCAACCAGAAATGATGACGTGTTGTTGAGTGTCTTTATTGCTTCCTTGCCACGCTCCCATTTTTCACAGCAGTACTATCCAACAAAATCAAACGAGAACTCACGACTTACCTTTAAATTTATTCAAACAGCCATCGCAACCGGCCTTCCGGCATCCCCAATACATATGACAATAGAATACTCCACACGAGCTACCTAGAGAGATTATTTTAGAAAAATGGGTGAGGATAATCCACCTTCCTCAATCGGTATTTCTATTACATATTTTCTTTATGAAAATACGTCTAATGTACGCCAAAACGACGCCTATTGAATAAAGCCACTGATACTTGATCTTAATTTAAAAGTAATTCAAACTAAAGTCCCAAATCTCCTTTCCTTGCATCGGGTCTGTATGACAAGTTTTGTTTAACCATACTAAGGTGACAGGGATGAAACACCTTAAGCCTGATTTCCAAGGCGGTCCCGTATATATGTCACTTGTTTTCCTGACGGAACTTCAGTTGACTCTTGGTAACTCGAATACTAAGAAACTCGTAAATCTCAGTGGGTCAAATTTTCTTCTTGGTCTCTTGAAACTTCAAACCTTTTTCAGGAACACTGGAAACTCGAACATCTAGGTAGGTCAAATTTTTCTCTAGGTCCCGTAAAAGTTATCGGTATCGAAATAGGTATCGAAATAGGTATCGAAAGCCGACTGTAAGCTCTATTTTGCTAAGTTTTCTAGTTTGCTTGACGACCAACCACGGGAACGAACCCGGAACGATTTAAACTTATGCAAAAACACTACCCCTGTGCTATCTACCCTTATTATTTATCTATGTTCATCTTTTAGCGATCCAATTTTATGTTTATCAATAGAAAGATGACAATCTTAGAAATATTATTTCCAAAAATTAGAGTTGTCCAGAACCTTATACAAAACAGCATTATATTTGTTAACTAACTACCAATCAAAATCCATTTTAGGAATTACTTCTGGAGGATCCGAAAATTATAAAGATGACAACACTACAGTCTTTTACTTCAATTGTAAAATAGACATGATTTCTAACTATCATTGATTAATGTCAGTGATTTTTCAGAATTGAAACTATAACGTTAAGCAAGCGCATACATTTTCTGTTCGAAGTATCACCAGTAGGAAAATATTCAGCACAGCATGCACATCTATAATGATTTGCACCCGGGCGGCATTGTCGGCTTGTTGATGGCGTTGACGATGATGTGTCGCCATCAATTTGAGCACATTCACGACATCTTCTGACAGGCGTTGGTGGGACAACCCTAAATTAATGTTATTAAAATTACAAATTGATTTTTCCAAGGTTGCTTGTTGCTTTCGGCCATCTAAAAATTTGAAAGTGTTAATACTAATAGGGTAACTTTACATCAGTAAATATGATATTATAATAGTAACTAACATTCTTATGGCTATGCGTAATTTGATTGAAAATCTGAATTGCATATTTACTGTATATGCTTCAAAACTAATGGTTTTTAAACGTAATACCGCAACTAAATCAGAAGAGGACAAAAATCCAGTTTAAATACACAAAGACAAGTAAAAGTGAAATTAAATTTTGGGTAAGATTGTAAATTATCGTTTTCTGTGACGGTAGCCAAAGTTACAATTGCCTTGCTATGATGAATTTTTTTTCCAACTTTTATTATATGATGAAAGCTTACCATAAGAGTTAGTTTTTATATAGGAAAACATATTGGCTAGGATATCTCATAAGCAACAAGCAGCCTATAAAAGTCACGTCATGGAAGGAATGATAAAAAACTAAAAAGTTATAAGTAAAAATGACAGGTAAAATGATTGATTGCTATAAAGCTTAATTTCGTTTTTCTATTTATTTTTTGTATAAATTTTTTGTAAATAGCGATTTTATTGATAGATTGTATTTTTATGGTTTTATTTTTTATGGTGACGAAATATACTCACTCACTCTTAAAACCAACTTATGATCTCGCACATAAATGCATATGTTGTCATGGAAGGTAAAGTTATGGAAAGAATGCTCAAAACTTCTCAACTGTTAGTGCAAACTAAGAAAAAAACCTATTGTCTCAAAAACCTATGACTTTTTTCAAGTAATTTTAGGTTACCAATAACTAATTTTGGAGATTAGGAAGTATGTCTTGAAACTCTTTCCTTCTCTAGATATTGCTGTCACGGAAGGACAGCAAAGCAGGAATTTTGATACCTACTTCTCAATCAGGCCCTTTTGCCTTTAACTGATAAAGGTCACAAATAAGAACACTCAACTTAACTAACAGTAACTAGCCAAGTTACCAAGCACCTCCTAATGACATATCAAATTGTTGAATCACGCAAACACTCAATGGTAACTAATGATCGAATCACATATATTGAAGAAAAGTGACTGGCTTGCACAAAAACATTCAAGATAATGAAAAAATATTTAAATCACATAAATGTTTTAATTATCAAAATAACAGTTAGAAGTGCTGACTAACTCTATGTGAAATTTTCCCTGAGTTTTCCAGTAAATTTAAGAAAAGCTCTAAAATTCCGTGAGTGTTCCAGGTTTTGCCTGAATACTTAGTAAAGAGCTATTTCCTCCAGGTTTTCCAGGTTTGTCTGAACCCTGATTATCAAAAGACAAATATTTGAGATAACCTTAGCAGTACTTTACATCAACTTAACCTGCCTCTAGATATTTTACTTGGGCTTAAGATGTATTTAACCCTATTTATGTCGGTGGGAGGGATTCCGCCACAACGCTCTTTTTTCGTTGACCACTCAAAAACACCGTAAAACTTTACGACTTAAAGTAAAAATGATCTTGCATTTTGGTGAAAAATTTTTTCGTGACCACACCCACAATTGCCATGGCAACGGCCCTTTTGAGCCGCGGTAAAGCCATTTTTTGAGCCAATCCTGGAAAAATCGGATTTCCGGGACGATTATCCGGAAACCCAGAAGATATATGAAAGCCCTTAGGATTTAAAGATGTTTGGTGAAAAGGAAAACCGCATGAAAAAAGCTTTTGTAGATGCAGAGAACCAGGCCTTCAAAGTTTAGACCTATTTTGGCCGGTTTTGCGCTACCATCGGACGGAAAAACGATGATGTCATCACAGCAAAAGCGTTTTGTTATGCTCATGCAGAGTTGTTTTAAGTATGTACCAATTTTTCTTACCATAGCATTAGTATTTTCGGAGTTAGCAGGTTCCCCCGGTCCCCCCTGGTTCATTTGATCCTCAAAAAGCCCGGCATAAATAGGGTTAAATTAATAACAATCACCTTTTAATAAAGTGGCATAAAAAATCGTCTTAGTGCTATTAAATTAGGAGATGAGGTGGGAGGAGGGGATTGGGCAGACAATTTGTTATAATATTGCTAATCACCCGAAAACAAACTAGGTAGCACAAGAAGAAAGAAGCTTAGTGAGTTTCCGATAATTTATCTGGACTATTTAGGTGGAAAAGAAATTTGGGCGGCTGTGCTAATGTCAATCATGACCACGCCCTTTTCAACCACCGATAAGTACGTTTTTTGGGTCCAGCTCCAAAAAAATCGGATTTCCGAATAAAATATCTGATATTTTCTAAGAAACCCGAAAAGTTTTTTGAATTAGTAGACATTTAATGCAAATCACATGGAAAAATCCTTTCTCGTTCTTGAGATATACTTCTTTAAAAATAAAAAAGTTTTGACCAAATTTCGGCCATTTTTCGATGACGTTATCAATCCTTAATACAGTATACATCTGCTAATTCGAACACGCAAGGGACTAAATCATTTGTTCGAATTAGAGAATGTTCGAATTAAGCAGCATAAAAAATAAGCATTTTGAGTTCAAGGGACTGGGAAGTTGGTTCGAAATAACGAAAACTTCGAATTATGCAGCATTCGAATTAGCGGATGTCTACTGTAGTACCAAAATGTTCACAAAGTGTTGCTCTAACAATGCACCGAGTCCGTTTTGTGCTCACAAATTGTTTCAGTAAAATCTTCGCAAAACAATTTTTATTTTCAACATCTTTTAATCGCTTCAAGCCGCTTGCAAAATTTCAAAGATAAGCATCAATAAAGCAAAAAATTATTGCTAAAGAAATATAACCACAGACCTTCCTATATGACCAGCTCCTTGATAAAACCCAGCAATTTGCCCAATCAAACCGGATCCTTCGGAAAAACTTATTTCATCACCGCTTGAATAATATTCTTCCGAACTCTCTCCGGAGCTTTCCCCGAATAAATCCGACGTTGAACTTGCGCTGTACCTTCTCTCCGTGATGGATACCTATAGAAAAGAAACAATCGCGGGTCAGGAAAGTTCAATTAATATTACCACTAGAGGAGAAATTAAGAAGCTAATGAATAGTTAAGTTTTCTTAAAGCCACTATAAGTTAACAGGGGTAGAACAACTTCAGCGCCAAAGCCTAATTTTCCAAGGTGGTTCCGTATAAACACCATTAATGTTTTGCGACCCTAGCGTAACTAATCTCTCATATGTGGCCTCAATCATTCCTACCATACAAAGGCGGCCCCTATGACTTACTTTCAAACGTATCTCAATTCTGCCAATATATGGCAGCAACTAAGCCAAGATATTCGTGATTGTTGAAGGATATGGAAATATTAACGAAAAAATGAGGGAAATAAGGAAATCGGACTAAGCAAATGTGATTCTCAATGTTGATAGTGAAAAATTTTGCAGAAACTAAAAGCTGAGATAGACTACATGATTTAAGACAATCTTAGCATCGAGATGTTGTCTCGAAGTAAGCAAATGACGGCTCAGCGCTCAGGAAATGCATTATGTGTATTTAGTGCATTTATTACGGGTTCCCACACCTATCCTAAACCTAAAAATGTTTTCCCATAATTACATGTTACATAATAAGATGAGTAACTAAAAGAATTAGTTTTCGCATCTATTGAACCGATAACTGTCACTTATATGTTTCGCGGCCGTAGCGGAAATGGTCGTGAAAAAAAAAAAAAAAAAAAAAAAAAATCGCAGGCCAGGGCCCTTATGCATCGCTTCTTATACGATTAAAAGTATTAGAGAAATAAAGAAGAAATATGAAAATTTAACAGTTAGGGGAATATGGAATAATAAAAGTAAATAAAGGAACAATAAACCTTATTCGACTTGATCGTGTTCTTCTCATCAAGCTCTCTAAGATCTTCCGCTGATCTTTGTCTTTCTAAAAGAGATAGATAAATTAAGATTGGTAGAATGTAGCAGTACAATCAGTGGGAAAAATTAAACTAGCGCACATGAAGTTAGAGCACAAGACGGCCTTTGATTAGCTGATTCAAAAAAAGGGACCAAATACATCACTCATTAAACTATTATTAAGAATGGTATTTCAATACCTGGGTGTTTACTGAGGTATGTTGAGACAAGATTATTTAGTATATGATTTTTCGAAACTGCCGTTACAGCATCTCGACACTGAAAAAGAATAGAAATATTTTACGACAATTTCACACTTATGTAATGTAAGTTATGCCGGCCTATTTAAAGCAATGGCCTCAGGTTTTAGCCTACTTCATGATACCATTAGTGTCTAAAATAACAACTGAAAATTTTTCTAATAAGCAAACTAGCTAGCGAACCCCCAACATAAGTAAATCTTGATATTACAAAGTAACTTTTATGTCCCCACGGAGACGAACACTTGATTTTCCTTTTCGATATAACGGATTGTCGGTTTTACGAACAAATTATATGCGCCCCATGGGTCATACACTACTGTTCCGTAAAGGGTTAAAAAATTTAAGAGTTACTAATTGAGAGATGGTTGTAAGACTTTTCTTGGTACTCTTTTTAAGAATGGATTAAGAATAAAATCATGCATTCTCAGATACTTTCTCTTTCACAGTTATTGCAGAAATATTTACCGAAGAATTGAACATTTATTTCAAACGTGTTACAGCAAGATTTATAGACTAGCCCCTTAATGATAAGAGCAGCGCTTTTTAATAGCTACACCCACTCACTGATTGAAAGTACAACTTTTCCAGCCAAGGAGTGGCTGCAACGAAAGCTCAGTGGACTGGATGCAACAACAGAAAAAAAATATTTACTCACTGTGGGACAATCTGATGATTTTGTTTTCCAAACTGAATAACAGCCACCACAAAACGAATGCATACATGGTTGACAGCTTTTGTTAAAAAATCAAAAAAGTAATAATTAATAAATAAAAAAATAAAGGATTTTCCCTAAAATCAAATAAAATTTCAAGTCCAGAATTCCTTTAACCCGTTCGTTCAATCATTTATTAAAACGAAAAACATAGATATTCTGTTGGTGAAAGCTGATTTTTTTTCTTATTTTTTTCGGAAATAACAGTGTTCTGATGGCGACTTATAGAAATGGTTTAGGCTAGGGTAGTCCGGTGACTATGGCGACCAAGCATTTCTCTGAGTGACTGACAACTAACCTAATTTCTCCAATCAAACGTAACTGTAATTTATTATAAGCTTACAAGAGAAAAAGAAACATGCTTCATTTACTATTTTAAATATTAGTTATATGCATTTGGACCTTCTTTTATATGAATATGGGTTTTTTCATGAAAATCATATCGGTTGACCGAGCTACCAGAAATATCTACGAACGTAAATCACTGTATACTAGAAAGTCACATTACGATATCGTAATTAAGTATAGCAATTAAGCTCTTACCTGACACAGTCATGAAAGATTTCCTAGAAAAAAAATATATCACGTATTTAAACACTTACAGTATAGATTCAGTTTGATATTTAGAATATCACAAGAATGTAGAAAATCCCAAGAGTTCCCATAATTTATTTTACTTTTGCCACAGAAAAAGGAAAGAAGGCCTGGGAGAGAGTTTGGGTGTGAAGATATTAATGACCATGATTATCTTTGACTAGGACCTTAGAAAAACAACAGTAGATACCTACAGTAAAGTGAATGGTCATAAATATATGATAGAAATTTATGTTTATAAGTTTTATAAACAACAACAAATTAAAGGAACCTGACAGATGATACATCGTAAATTTTCTTCTATATCTTCATCAGGTTTTGATGAGGTTTGCTTTGAGCATGATGCTTCTTCCTCTTCTAATTTTACTTGCTTTGTTTCGCACGTGTCAAGCTAAACATAAAAGACAGAATACATTATAGCCGCATACTAGAGTCTCTTATGATAGACAGAACTGGACATTGTTCTGTCACTAACACTAAATACTATCTAGGTTACTAGACGCTCTGAAGACAGATGATATACACATTCTAGGCACTAGCACACACCACCATCCTTATCATGTATCAAACGCCCTAAAACATATTATGATATACACATAGGAGGCAATATCAGGTCAGAATCAATATTATCAAACGCTAGACGCTCTTGCAGACACCTGAAATAGTCATACTAAACACTATCACACACACACTAGACTAGATCTAGTCCCTTTTACACAAATCACGCGCGGGAAAAATCGTACGGGAAAAGCCGCGATTTGAAAAAGGGACTAGTGGATTTTGCAAAAGTCACGTGATTTT
>JANSTP010267926.1:0-20041 GCA_025330745.1 Cladonema radiatum | reverse complement strand
AAAAACATAAGTAAAATATTTTCATATTGCGATTTTAGACATAGATAAGGAATTTCGTATCGCACATTTTAAAAATCACATCGCGATTCGCGATTTGCGGTGCCTTGATTCAAGGCTTGTCAAGAGATAATTCAATATAAATAAACAAATATTTGACATTTCAATGTAAAAACATTTTTGCTAATGAACAAAATGTCTTACCTGTAAAACTAGACATAACCACCAAACATTACCATTGGATAAAAACAGATTGCATCATCATTTTTAAGTTTTATTATTTCATATTTTATTGTTTTTATTTAAGGCTACGTTTTGTCTATGAAAAATAATAAAATATAAATCATGAAAATACATGCAAATTATATATCCTTCATACAAAATCCTTACCACAACAAGTTAAACGTAATGTATACTTCCCAGAAAGAACCAAAAAACTAACAATAAACAGACACAATAACTTGAATTAAAAAGATACAATATAAACAAGAAAATTGAATAAAGGATAAATCTTCAATAAAGGCCAAAAACTCTCAACTTTGGTTTTTGAGAACAGCCTGCTCAGGACTCATAACAACAGCCCTGCAAAGAATATGTTTTGAAAAAACGATAAATTTATGACTGTATCCCATTCCCAACTATTCCCAACTGCATCAATACAATGTTAACTAGCATTGTTTTTCATAAACTAGTTTTTTAACTTATGATGGTCAGAAAACAATTGAAAAATGTAAAAGATAATGATGATTTGATAACTGCTTGAATTAACAAAAGCATAGTTATAGCACGCACGCTTTTAAAGGGCCAATTTCAAGCATAGTGCAAATGAGTTACAACTGTCTAAATGAGCTTGCGCGACATTGGTGCTGTTATTCTGTCTATTTGAATTACTACTTGCTGGGTCTAGGAGATAAGGTTGAAAGATCTCCTTTTTTTCTAGTATCAATTGTTGTAAAAGCAGTCCAATACATCTAATGATGGAAAGATGCCTAAAGGGTAAATTGACTGGTTTATTATACTACTAAAAACATAATAAATTCGTAAATAGTTGTCAAGAGTAAAAATCATGTCAAGACAATCAAATAAATTACACAAGGCATATGCTTTCCAATAAATGCAAGTTTGTAAATCTACTCTTTAATATATACATGAATCAAAATAGACAAATACAGATATACTATTGCCATAACACAGCACAGAAAAAAATAAATGTCTAAAAAATGTAAACTCACACAAAGAAACCTACAAAATGACAAAGACAGAAGAAACAAAAATAAGCTGATACATGTGCTGGGCTAGGAAAGAAAGACATGAAAGAGAAAGAAAATTAACAAATTATTACAAAAGCCTTTACGCTAAATTGAAAAGTTGACAAAAGTCAAGAGTCTAGTAAACTGATAGATATAGCAAAGTGCAAGACAGATATCAAGGTTTAAGATATAACTGAAAACATTCACCTAAAGTATTAAGAAACTGCTAAGCAATGAAATGAAAATAAAAAACAGAAAAATATAAAAATTGTTTCCTTTGAGTGTCACAAATCATATTCAGGTTTTTTTAGAACAAAATTTCAAAATAATTAGAGACAAAATTGAAGTTATATGATTTATATAAGGAAATGATAAGTTGGCAACTTTATAAAAACTAATGGTTATTATCACTTTTGTTTTACCACTTTATAAAAGCCAGGGAAAATTTCAGCAAAATGAGAATAATAGGGTACATACAGCAGGGTTTTATGCAGCCACTTTTGGCTTGGTCTGTTTTATCCTAAAGATTGAGTTTTCTTTATAATTTGTATTGTATTATCAATAAGTCGTACATTCATTTTATCGGTGTTTTTACCTATAGTATTAATGATGTATGTTTCATTTATTTTGATTATTTACTTGATAGGAAGCTAGGTGGCTTTACCAGATCTGAAGTTTTTCCTACAGTTCTTTAATAGATTGAGTTTAGAAATATAATTAAAGATTGGGTTCTAAGGACTGTTAAACAGTCTTTCAAATTGTCTGCATAAAAGTCTGTACAGTGTAACTTGTATAAGACAGCCACTCTGGGGAACGAAAGAATCTTACTGCTTTAGACAAGTAGCTGCCTTGTAGAGGTCTTGTAAAAAACGACTGCTGGATTGAGAGTTCTATTCAAGAGCTCTTGAGTAGTTTCCAGTATTATTAATTTGAAAAAGAAAAAATTTCAAATGGCATAAATTTGGCTTTTTTCATAAACTAGAGTCCATTTGAACTGCATTTGAGAAAAAAATAAGATATTTGAGATTTCACACCTTGCTACTTAAAAGTTTTGATGAGTATTTTTGACAAATTAGAATAATTCATTTGAAACAATGAAATTTTTATAGCAATTTTGATATTTTGTATTGAATAACTGGCAAAGTTTTTAATTTGGCCAACTTATACCATGTTTTTCTTATTTGGGGTCTGAAAAAACTGGCCACTTGCTGCGTTGCACAGGTGGTGCCTAATACAGGGTCATTTGTATGAAAAATTGATTGGGAGGACTGCAAAGTGGCCATCTTAGACAAGTAGTTACCTTATACAGGTGGCTGGAATGACAGACATCTCTATAAGGCAGGTGGCTACATTCAAAGATGGCATTTTATTGGAAACCTCATGTCAATAGCTTTTTTATATATAAGCTTTTTGAGGTTTTTTCCCACATTTGGGGACCACTTTAGCGAAATGACAACGCCATCACCTCTCAATGACCTCCTTGTTTGTTTTTTAAAGGTTCAACTTACTATGTGCAAAAGATCTTTTAAATGAAGCCAGAATCTGCCACCCCCTGTCAAGATAAATGAAAAATAGCTCAGTCCAGATATGGTTCAGTGTGATTTAATATTCATTTTTTGAAATAGAGAAGAGTCTGATGGGTGTACGAGCAGATACTGAAAAAATCATTTTTACAACAAAATATTTTTACCAATGAGCAAAACACCTTACCTGAAAAACTATAAATAACAAACAAATAACCACCAAACACTATAAATTGTATCAAAACAGAATACAGCCTCATTTTTAAAAATTGATTTTTTATTTTAGGCTATTTTTATTCATTATGTCTATGAAAAAAAACATAAAACATCAAATAATGAAAGCACATGCAACTTAATTATCCTTCTTAAAAATACAATATTTTCACATTTTATACAATATTTTTTTCAAATCTGTGGGAGCAACACTTCTCTTATATCTAACTAGTAAAAACCAGGTCATCAAAAACATAGTAATTATACTGAGTTAATGAACACATGGTACTTATTAAGAAAACAGTAATCAAGACAGAAGGGATTTTTCAATTTGTAAGGGAATTTCCAGTAGAAAGGGAATTTCCACTGTAGACAGTAAATTCTCCTTTAGAAGGGAATTATCATCAGAAAAGCTGTAAAAAAACATTGTTAAGTATAACAACAAGGAAAAAGGCTTTTTTGATAATAACTACTATTTTACTTGTGTTCCCAACATAAAATTTGCAGCAGATTAAATCTATCTCATTACTAGAGGCCAGAATGCATATTAAACAAAGTCAGGAGACCTCAACAGCTCAGTCGTAAAGTCGTAAAACACAAGATAAGTTCGGACAAATACCAAAACTCATATCATGGCCATTTAAAAAACAGCTAGAAATCAAAAGCCAACAACAGAATTTGTCTATTTATAATCGAACAACATGACTCTAAGCTTAAAAATTTAAAGAACATAATAGAAGTCACCACTAGTCAATTTCACGAAATAGAAATTGAGAAGGTCAGTATATACAAAAAATATAATGTATCAATTAAATTTAAATCTGTTGGAAGCTTTAAACCTATTCTGGATGGGTTTTTTGATGGTTGTTAGATGGCACTTTAGAAATTGGCCTGAAAAAAAAGGTCTGTTAGTCTGTTAAAAAACGTTAATTTAACTGGTTCCTTCCTTTCTTTTATTAGATGAATTAGTGTAAACTCATGGATCTTTAAAATTTTGTACTAAGTTTAGGAACATCCAAAATTTAAAGATAATATTTTGCAAGTCTTTGTTAATTTTGGCTTTTTGCTGCATTTAAAAAATGTATCACTTTCATCTCCTGGTTTTCCTAAAATAACTCCGTGTGTGTGATAGACAGAGCCATAATTTTTGGTGAATTTTTCCAAAATTCTATAACAAACATTTTGCTAGAAACATTTTTCAAAAAAATATCGGATGGTGGCCATGACAGGCGACTTTTGGATGTGTCAATTTTTTTCCAGGCAAAGCCCAAAAACCTAACTTCCGGCATGATTTCCAAAAAACCAGTAATATATGTGGAACTAGATCAAAAATGTCGCATTGTGGTGAAAACAGCATGTAAAAAGCTTTTTTCATTCTGATTTTAGTTGAATTTCAAAGTTTTTGGCCATTTTTCTCTATTTTCGTGCCCGAATTGATGGAAACAATGATGTTATCATTTAGAAATCACTTCACAAAAATATTTTTGTCTCATTTTGTCGCTTAAAGGTTGGTCTTCCTCTGTAGAAAAGACTTTTGATAAATACCTTCTATAACCAGAGTTTTGGAGGGTGGGGTGGAATCAGCCCCAACCCCCCCACTCCCCTGGTCCTGAGAAATCTAAAATAGCCTTGTCCAGATCGGGTTAAAGAAGTAGAACTCTGAAACCTATACACTATACACTATTATGTGACAAATAGCTATACATAGTCAAATATCGATTTCTTATATCTTACAGTTTTATATCGTTATTTTCTCTTTTCCATGTTCGTAAAGGTAGGAAAACCTTACAAATCTCAGAAGAATATTTACTAATTTCAAGTAACAAAATAAAATGTCTCTCCAGCAGAAATTTATGATACACATATTTTATAGATACACTTTGAAAAGATCTAAGATAGAAGGATTTCCACAACAAAGGGCTGCATCCAATGGTGTTTGACCAAAAAAAATTTTGAATCATAACATCTGCTTGGTTTTCAATGAATAATTTAGCAAGACCAACATTGCCATTTCTAGTAGCTATATGTAGTGCTGTCTCCTTCCAATTGTTTGCAGCATTAACATCAGCTTTATTTTCAATCAGTATCTTGGCAATTTTAGTACTTCAATCAAAAATTTGACCACATTGAAACGACCTTCTTGAAATGCAGATTCAAGTGCAGTTGCACCCCAAGCATTTTTCCCATTAATATCAAACTTGTGTAAATTAATTAGAGACTCAGCAATCTTATGAGCGTTATGAAGAACAGCAGTATGTAATAATCTGCTTTTCCACAAACTATCATAATCATTGAAATCGATATGATTGGTTGAAACGATTTCCCAAAACAGATTTATATCATCTAACTTGATCATATAAGTTATTGCCGTAAAAATATCTAAACAGAAATGTGTCAGATTTTAATTAAAAGACATAACATTAAAGGTCACTAAACTCTAGAAAACACTAAAAATTGGCTTTGAAATAGCAAACTTTTATTTTTGTACATACACTGTCTGAAGTAAGCTTTTGGCGAGAATATTAATAAATTACTAATGGTGTGGGGGAGGCAGCCTCTTATTGAAATTCTTTAGTAAATGGACAACCTGCATTACTACCTACCTTCAATGATAACAATGAAAATCAACTAATAAATGTTGGACTTTGATGAGATACTTATCGTAGTTAACCCTACTAACGCTGGGCTTTTTTTGATGTCTCAAAGCTGGGGTTCGCCCTCACAAGCCCCCCTCCCAGTCGATATCTTGAGAACCACAAATGATAGTGTGATAAAACTTTGAACAGCAGTAGACCAACTTATTCTGAACACTTTGGTACAAAATGTAACCACGCCAATGTTTTTTAACAAAGTTGTCAAAAATTGGTGTTATGGAGGACCAACTTTGAGTATCTACTGAAAGTGCAGCAAAAGATCTTTTTTGATGCAGTTTTCATAATTTTCCAGCTAAATCAAAGTGCTTTCCGATTATTGGGACTTGCAGGTAATTTAGGCTGAAAAAGGGGATTTTGCTTCAACATGGGTCCCAAAAATTGACCTACCGGACCTGAAAATTAGCGTTGCCACGGCAAAAGTAGGGGTGGTCACCAAACTTTTTTTCATGAAAATGTCCCACATAAATTTTATACGAAGTCAAAACAGTTTTTATAGTAACAGCTCTTTTAGTTCTACAGTAATACCAAAAAAACTACAAGGAGGGAGGCCCAGTCCACCCTTCTCCCAGCTGGAATAAGGTTAAAGTACTCAGAAGAACTCCTATAAGAATCCTAAAAGACCTCGCATAAACCCATAATACAGGCCTCCAAAATTGGCATTTTATTTCAAATTTATGGGAACTTATGCTATATTTTTTTCTGATCTAATATAATCTTAAGTTTGAAAGAACTGCTACAACATATTTCATTCTCCCAAAACCTATTCCCAATGTACATCTGCACATGCTTTTAATATTTCAAGGCCTGTCATAATATTAGCCTGAGAACACAATGAACAGAAAAACCATTTTATTAAAACTGATTTTCTTGAGGGCTAACAATTAGCGGAAATGGAGAAAACATCTGAATCAAAAATATATGAAGACAGAAAAGAGGTAAAAAATATTTACCATCAATGAAACCTGGTTGTTCTTCAATGTGTTGAGCCGATTCAAGCCAAGGAAACCTAATTAAAATATATGAAAGACATAGTTGCAACAGGTAAATGAGTTTAACTTAGAAATTAAAATTAAAATTTAAGCACAGTGTTAAAAATTCTTTTTTTGAAAGGTTAAGTCGAATTAAAAATGATATTTATATTTACTAATTTTTTTTTTTTTTTTTTTAATTAATTAATTTATTTACAGTTATTTTGCTTATTTTTTATTTTATTATTACTATTTATTATTATTATTATTATTATTATTATTACCATCATTAATATTTGTATTACTATTACTGGCTACTTGATTTTGCCTCATCTTACCTAAGGGACCACAACGGAAATCGGGCTTAAGCTTTGTTTTGTGTAATCCCTGTTACCATACTCTTTTCAACTCTCTTTTTTAACTTGTGTGTATATATATATAAACGAAATATACTTACTTACTTACTTATTAATTTAAATTCTTACAAAATGATTATTAAAAACAACTTTATCTATTATTCTATGCAAAGTTAATTTCATACAGCGACCTAGACATAAATGTAAATCCTCTTATCAGAAAGAGACAAAATATTGTTGTAGATCTAAACATCCAGTCTTGAGGGAAAGTAAATCAAAACTAAAATGCCAACATATTAATTGTTTTTCTCACCAAAAAGATGCATTTCTACAAAATTAAAATTGCAAAATTTTTCTTTTGACTTAGGCAAAACCAAATTAATATTGTGTTTTGCGTGTCTGACCGGCCCTATTTTTTTTGAACTATGGAATATTAATATTATTGACTGTTCTCAAAACTATTTACAATATCTATTGGTTTTCCTACATGTTTGGTTAAAAAGTGTTTTTAATTTGCAGTTTCAGTTTTTAAAAAAGTAACAGAAGAAAATAAACAAAAAATAAAGGTCATAATAATCTTGATAATAAGAAGTTTTGTTTTTTGAAAAGATGAAAGAAGCTCTTAATCGGGAAATAACTTTTATAAAGTAATGACAACGTAGTCGTATAGATTCTTAAAATCATAAGCACAGTAAACTGACTAATAAATACATTATAAAGATCATGATTTTATAAGTCATACAACCAAAATATTGAAAAATGAGCATTACAAATCCAATGTAATGCACGCATTTCAGTTTTTAACTTCATAGATAAAACAGACAAAAAATCAACATTATAAAAGTTATGATAACCCAGTCGTTTTGGTTTTTAACCTCATAAACGAAGGAAATAGACGATAAATCATCCCCATAAAAGTAACGATAACGCAGCAGTTTCAGTTTTTAACCTTGTAAATTAAGTGGACAGACAAGAAATCAAAGTTATAAAAGTCATGATAACGCAGCCGTTTGGTTTTTAACCTCGTATACGAAGCAAACAGACAAGAAATTAATGTTATAAAATTCATGATAATGCAGCCGATTCCGTTTATAACCTCATAAAAGAAGAATTAATGTCACAGAAGTCATGAGAACTTCATAAACAAAGCAAACAGACCAGAAATCAACAATATAAAAGTTTCGAATTTTCTTTGAAGCACTATATGTATTATTGTTTGAATAAATACAACAATTCTTTTCAATCTCGACATATTTCGAAGTTCGTAACTTCATCTTCAGGACTACAATTTTAGATAAGGTTATAATGCATATTGAACTATTTAACAATATAAAATGCAATGTAATGTTTTCAATAGATTAGCATAATTATCATGACTAACTGACATCACAATGAGCATAGGAAAAATAGCGAAGATTAAAAGATAAGATCAGAGGAAAGATGATGTAATTGTGCATTTAGAATAGGCTTCTCCCATTCTATATACAGACCTTCTAGTCCACTGGCCCTGCATCGAAAATTTGACTTTTCGTAGCAAATGTCTGGGAACCAATTTTTTTCTTTATAAATTACAAGTTCTATATATTGTAAGTGCATTTCAAAAAAGTTCCCGTGAATTCACTGTCCAGTTACCTCAAAACGAAGATATTTAATGTTTAAGAATATACCCTCTAAGGATTCGCTGACATGTTGTTTTCTTCTAAGTTTCAAGTTCAGAATATTTTACAGAATCACAATTTTTTCATTTGGGATGTGCCGATTGACCTTGTGAATCGTTCTGTAAAATACAAAAAGATTGAATTTCCGAGAATTTTTGAATATTCCTCCATAATGGTAGCAATCGTGGAAAACAAAGTCCACATTATTATGGTAAACAGTAAAGTAGTAATGTTTAATTAGATATTAGAAATAAAGTTTCTATCAAATTTTTCTTTTTAGATACATAAATCAAAATATTTATAAATAAAAAAATGTTTTTACACAAGCTAGAAATAGAAAGACAACGATGAGAATGAAATGGCTTGCTTTATTCATTGTGCAGATGATGAAAACTCACCTTTGATTACATTTTCTGTGACAACTTTTTCAAAGTTTATTGAGTGCAGAAAAAAATGGATAGAGTTAGATGGTCAACAAGCTAAAGTTGCAAAGGATTCGTTCGAAAGTTTTAGTAAAAACCAGGAGGACATATTTTTACTGTCACCAGACAAAACACTAGCTGAGTCATTCCAATATCATAAGAAATGCTATCGTTACTTTATTGATATTGTTAAAATTGATCGAGCTGAAAAGAAAAAGGAGAAAAATATTGCAATTGCTGAGGAAACCACTGAAGGTGTAGAGCAAAATTTTGGAAACAAAGAACTGAATAATAAACGCACAACACGAAGATCATTGAATAATAATTTTTCTAACATATCTAATTCTCGAGTTCCTGGTGCAGTGCTTCCAGAACAATGTATTATGTGCAAAAAGGAAATCAAGCTTGTTAAAGATAAGGTAACCTTGATTGCTTCGTCACACCTTAAGCATTTGTATCAGCAATTATTAGAATTAGTCAAAATCTTTATGTTGTTTAAATATGCTATTATAATCTGTTCATTACGGTATACTGTAACTGATAAAAACCAAGAGATTTTGTATTTCATTTTTGTCTACGCATAGATTTTTGATGAGATCCCTATCTTGTGTGTTTTGTTATTCTCTCATTTTTGCTTTTTATTCTTATTTCTGTTGCAGCATTCATTGAAATGGGTGAAAGATAAATTATCTGCATGTGATTCAATTGACGGTGGAACATTGCTAAAAGCAGCAGAAATCAAAAAAGATGAAAATATTTTATTACACATTCAGCATAGGGACTGTGTTGCAATCGAGGTTCGTTACCACAAATCCTGCAATAGCAGCTATACTCGGTTTCTTCGTGAAAAAGAATGTATGTCCTCAGCTGACAAACAAACGTTACACGATAAATCTTTTTCAGAGTTTTGCATCGAGGTCATTGAGAGGAAAATAATTCATAATGAGGAAGTAATGTATCTGCAAAAGTTGTTGAAAATTTTTGTGTCATATGTTGACCGGTTAGAAGGTATTGATGCAAGTTCTTATTCTGCATTTCAATTGAAAAGGCGTCTTTCTTCATCTTATCCTGAATTACAGTTTCATAGACCAGCTAAACGAAACAAAAGTTTAATTGTATATTATGAACATTCTTCAGTCGGAACAATTGTAGAAAATAATTCAGAGCTTTTAGGAACTGATACTGAGACTGAAACAGAATGTGAATCTGATCTTGAAACTGACAATCATTCTGGGAATTCTAATATAACTAGGTTACAAGAACTTTACCATTCAGCTGTCATGTTAAAAAATTGATTGGAAAATAGCAACAGTGATGTTAAGGAATGGCCTCCAGCTGCATATCATTTAACTGAAGAAAAGTTATTTGAAATGATTCCTGTGATAGTATTTAATTTTATCGCATGGACACTTGGTTTTTCTGATGACCCAAGTATCGACAAGTATGTGTCATTAGAAGACTCTAGAAAACAGAAAATTCTTTCCATTTGTCAAGATTTATTGTTTTTACAATCAAGAGGTAAAAAACAAACTCCAAAACACCTAAGCCTTGGAGTATCTACACACCACATTACAGGATCAATGCAAATGATAAATATTTTAAATGTTTATGGACATTGCATATCTTACGATTGTGTTAGAGCGTTTGAAAGTGCTGTTGCACAAAAGAACATTGATCATGCAGACATGGTTCCCGATGCTTACGAAAATCATGTTTAACTATTTCTGTATTTGATAACATTGATTTTATGGAGGAGACTGTTACAGGTAGTGGCACCACACATATTGCAAATGGTATAATAATACAGAATGAAAACCCACTTTATGCTCAGTCACCAATTAAGCAAGTTTCATCAGGTGTTATAGCGAAAAAGCAGCGTAGTTTAATATATTGCAAACCAAACATACCACACTTCATACTAGGTTCAAAAAAATCACCTCACTACAATAACATAAACTTTGATATTTCAATAAATAAAGAGGTTCAAACAACTCCGTACTTGCTAGATAAAGCTTACTGTTTTATGAAATACAGTGACAATGTGTCAGCGAAGCTATTCCCTAATTGGAATGGTTTTAATACTTTGCTTTATAAAGAGTTACCAAACAAATCCGTTGTCAGATATTTACCAACGATTGATGGACCGGTTACAGAATATTCAACTCTAGAGGAAATTTATAAACGATGTATGTCAATGCTGAAAAATTTAGAATTGCAATATATGGTTTTGGTTTTCGATGAAGCAGTATATGCTAAGATGCAGCATATCAGATGGAAGAATGATTTATACTACAAAACCTTCATTCCACGTCTTGGTGAATTTCACACAGTCATGTCTTTTTGTAGTGCTGTTGGGAAAAGATTTAATGACGCTGGTTTGTTTGTAAGTGTTACTTTCACTCTTTCATTTTATTTTTCATTTTTATTTTTAACTTCAAAGTAAAATAATTTCATTGCATGCCTCTACATATGAAAGTTTGAACACATACAGTCAAGAAACACCCCATCCATAACAGTAATATTTAAAGCTGCAATGTTAGGTGGGAATGTAAATAGAATTTATGAAAAATAAAGAAAATAAAAATAAAAACATATCATAATAAATTTGTGCCAAAAGTATTGCTTTGGAGTCCTGTTTTAAGATTCCTTAATAAAATACTTTTTTCTAGGATATCATGGTAGAGTCGGAAATTGTTGCACCTGGTTCTATCAACACTGTTATTAGTAGTAAACGGTATAATCGTTGTGTACGTGCTCATAAAATTGTCATGGAAGCCCTTGAGAGATTACGATTTTCTGTATTCCTAAATCAATTGCCAGACACCGATCGTACCCAAGCCATATCTGTGCTTCAAAACTGCGCAAGGAGTTATCCAGAAGTTGAGTTTTTCGAATCTCTTAACAGAAACGAATTTCAAAGTCTTCTTGCAGAGTATGAGAATTTTACCCACTCCTCCAGTGAAAAGTCAAAAACCTTTAAATTTTGGTCAAGCTACATTGATATGATTCAAGACCTCCTGATTTTTCTCCGAGCAACAAGAACTACTGATTGGCACTTGCATTTGTCAGCAATTCGCTCAATGTTACCATGGTTTTTCGCTTATGATAGAGTTAACTATGCCAGATATCTACCCTTATATTGGATAGAAATGAAAAATCTTGATCAAAGTCACCCAGGTAATGTTCTTAATTCAAATTACATACAAATTTATGCTCTTCATTTTATTGTTGTCTGTTTTTATCAGATTAACAATAATTTTTAAATGGGTCCAAATTTCTGAAATTTTAGGTGGACAACTTCAACTGGAACATAAATGGACCGTTCAGCAGCAACGTCGATATTCATTTTCATCAATTGCTTGTGATCAAGCCATAGAACAAACTTTAAACAAAGACTCGAAAACACAAGGCAAGTAACAAATCTTGCTAAATTTAATTCTTACTAGCAACGCTCCTCATGAATTGTGTGTGAAATGATTGTCTATAGAAGGTTTTTTAAAGAAAAGCTTGATTCTTTACTCTCAGGTGGCTTGATAGGTATAACCAAAAATGAAAATGCCAGACTGCGTTGGATTATGTCTCAAGCTGAACGATCTTCAATGGCAAATCAATGCTATCACTTATGTGGAATAAAAAAAGATGCAAGGTAACTAATTATTATTGTTGTTGATTTTTTATTAGTTATCCATTTAAACTCGTGAAATGACTATGGAATGCTTTTTATTTATTTTATTTTATTTTATTTTATTTTATTTTATTTTATTTTATGTGTTGTATTATTATTTCAGTTTGTCTGAGCCTAATGTTCGTAACGCTTATTAGGTGAGAAAACAAGTTTTAATGCAAACTGTTTTTTAGAAGTAGAAAGGATCTTGATGCAACTGTGATGCAGAGAGATGAAAAAGATGTTGAAAGCGTAATAAATACTTTATCTTCAATGATAAACCCATTCACACACCATGATAAAGAATTGGTAAACATCAGTTCTGGTGTTATTGCAACTGATGATGTCTCTGAAAGTTTTCTAAAGGCTTATGAACATGGCGAGGAAAAATGTTCAAGTTTCATTCAAAATAGAATATTGTCAGACAAACCCGATATATTCACCACCATACCAACTAGCAAGTTGAAAACTTTTACGTCAATGCTTCCAAAAAGTGTGAAGAGTAAAACATCAAAGGGTGTGATTGTTAATTTGAAAAATGATAGGGATACATTTGCTCGATTGATGCTTGTTGGAAAGCAAAAGAAAATTGATACAAAAGAGCTGCTGTCATATTCACTGAGGTATGGAATAATTCATTATATTCTTCTTACATTTAATTTAGTCTAATTGTAACCTACCCCTATGTTATTGCCCCTTTAAACAATTCAGCCATCTTATGTTTCAATACTTTCAACAAGCATTTACTGTCGTGAAAATAATTACCAATTAAGAATCTTATAATTACCAATTCTGTCTTCAATTTCTATAATTTATCTCTTCTATTATTTTCAAATGAGAACGTGATGAGAAATGCTATATGCTTAAATCAAGTTTACAGATTTTTCATAAATTCTCAATTTACAAAATGCTGTTCTTTCAGGCCATACCCCGTCATTGGCTACTGTTAGTGGAGATTTAGTGAAGACACAGAAATCAAAGTTGTGTCACGCTTTAGCAAGCGACGAAGCCTGCTTGGATAAACCAATGACTGGTTCAAACGCATTGATAATAGATGCTATGGCACTCATACAAAAAATATCAAAACCACCTGATACGTTTGGATTGCTAGCAAAATATGTTTTTAATCTTTTAATGGCCCAGGCTTCCTTTTACCATGCGAAACGTGTTGATTTTGTTGGAGATACGTATCCTCTGATTTCTATAAAAAATTACGAAAGATCAAGGAGGTATGATTCAGTAGGAGAAGCAATCGCTATTTACGGAGATGCACAAAAAGTCCCAAAACAGTGGAAAAAGTTTCTATCAGTGGGAAAAAACAAAGAGCACCTATTGGAATATCTTTATCACAGCTGGAGCGCATATCCCAATTCTTCATTTAATAGTGTATTACTTTTCATAACACATGGAAGAGATTGCCATGCCCTTCAACCTTTAGAAGAATCGTTGCTTGTTGATGAAGTTCAACATTTAATCTGTGACAACGAGGAAGCAGACACACGAATGTTACTTCACGCAGCTGACTGTAGTAGAGACTATGATAATGTAATAATATCAAGCGATGATACCGATGTCTTTATCTTGCCTTTATGGTGTAAACAACGACTGGATTGTAATTTGTTTGTAGAGAAAACTGTATCTAATGGAAGAAAGCTTCTATCAAATAAAACAGTTGCTGATGGATTAAATGAAAATATCTTAGAAGCCTTACCTGGTTTCCACGCCTTAACAGGTAACTATTTGTTTTCAAAATTTAAGTCACCTTGATATGTTCGCCTGTTTTTTTCCGCGTTGTTAACATGTGAAAACAAGTGATTTCGAAAGAATAAAACGACGTAGAGCATAAATAAATACAGTTGAATCACTCTAATTGGAATCTCTATTATTTGGTTATTTCTGTTATTTGAGCAAATTATTTTTTCCCTTGAGACAAGAACATTAGACATTCACCATTCTCTAATTCGAACAAAAACTGAGATCTCCTGGAAGTTCGAATTATAGAAAGTGTTCTTTAAGTCATACCGGACAACTATGGTTGAAAGTGAATATTCCTGTATTAGAAGTTTCATTGTAAATTCACATGCTAATTCTATTTTCTTTTTGCAGGCTGTGATTCCACAAGCGCATTCTTCGGGAAAGGCAAAGCAAAAGGATTCAATTTGCTAAAAAACAGTGTTATTTTTCATTCAACATTTGCTAAGATTGGCAACACACTGGAAGTTACTGATGACTTGTTAAAACAAGTTGAAGTGTTTGTTTGTAGCCTTTATTCACAAGAAGGCGAAACAAATGTCAACACTGCACGTTACAAAATATTTTGCCAGGGTAAATTTTCAGAGGAACTCCTTCCCCCAAACAAAGATTGCCTACATCAACATTTATTACGAAGTAACTTTCAATGTTACATATGGAAGAATTGCTTAGCTGCGTTATCACAAATTCCAACACCACATAATTATGGTTGGACTGTCAATGAAGGTAAATTAAAATTAACTTGGATGATTAATCCTTCCGCTCCGGAAGCAATATTAAACAATATCAACTGTAAGTGCAAGAAGGGTTGTTTGTCAAATCGTTGTTCGTGTAAAGCATCATCTATTAAATGTAATGAGCTATGTTTATGTCAAAACTGCGGCAACGTTGATGATCAAGTTAGCGAAAGCTCTGACATCTGGGACAACGACAGTGATGATTCAGAGACCGAGATCTGCTGATAGTCGTATATATTTTTTGCCTATACTTTTTTGTGTTTCTTTATTTGTAACTTTGCTATTTATGGATTGGCTAGAGTAAGAAACACTTAGTATTACAACACCGCAGTCATCAAAACGCGTTTCTAAATAGATTAGCTAGAAATTATTATTGGTAACGTTTTTAATTTTTCACTGTAACCTTTTCTTCTGAAAAAGTATTGAAATATTTTTAATATTTTTCCATGACATATTAAGTATGCTGCGTAGTTATATCGCTCATGTAATCTATTTTAAAGAAAAAATATTGGAATATGGTAAATATTTAACATTATAACTGTACTCCCAATAAGAAAATTTGAAAAGTAAATGATGACAGTCTTTTTGCTAACAGTACATAAAGTGCAGATGACGTCATCACTTTATCTTGTGACTAGACCCCACCACAATAATCATTTTTGGTAATATTTATTTGTTGCTACTAATACCTAAAATTTCATTGAAAATTACTGAGTAGTTCCCAAGATACAGCCCTAAAGTAAAAAAACTGATTTTTTCTTCTTTTGGCGCCCTTTAGAAACCACTTTTGGGTCGAAATACCTCAAATTTCTTTATGGAGTATAATCTGCTATATATTTAGATAGATTTCCATTATTATTTGTTTCCTGAAAAAATTTTTTAGGAGAATAGCAAAGGAAATCAAATATCTTTGAAAATAGCCCATTTTTAGCGTTTTTGATGATGTCATCATGTGTTTACGCGACTTTTGGGGTCAATTTTTTTATTTTCTGAAACTTCACATGGTGGTACTTTATATTTGTGGTAAGTTTTATTGAATTTGGTTGAGAGTTGGCGATTTCAAACAGGATGTAATTTTACCCTCATTCACTATATACTTTCAACGTACATGAATAAGATGAATAGGTCCACGATAAATAAGATTGATTTTCTAGAGAACTAGATGGAGAAAATGTGGGAACTTTTTAATTTATGACAGCTTATGAACTAATAAACATATTTCAGCATTCAAATTTTGGTTCCCAGACATTTGCTACGAAAATCAATTTTGGAGCATAATCTTTGCTCAGGCCTAGTGGACTATTCCTTCACCTCTAGATCGACTTTATTCATCGCACTGTCTAAAACAACAAAACATGAATTGTTACTATTGTCTACACAAGATTCTTTTTTGTCTATGTGTTTGTATATATGTGAGTTCTTGTCCATTTTTAAGTGTTTGTGGATACGATCACCAAGGCGCCGGGAAGTTTCCCCAATATAGCAAGCAAAGGTTTGCAGTGTTGTTTGGCTATTTGTTTCAGTTTTGTTTTGGTGTGAGTAGAAATTCTTCCTATGTAGAGCAAACTCAAATATGACTTTTTCTCTTCCGATTTGGATTTTTGATGTTGAGGACTTGTAAAGGTGTTATCAATATAAGTTTGATGTGTTTATCAATTAGTGCTTTAGGAAAACCGTTTTTGCAGAGATTCTGTGTCATGTTATTGAAATCGTGATGCATTTTTATATCCAACTGGCTCACAACCAGCACGTAACTAATGTCTTCCTAAGCTTCATAAATCTTTTGACTCTGTCTCTGGACCAAAATTTCTTTTATCTCTACTTTCAATTATAATATTTAGTAAATTCCTTGGGAATTTACTGAAAGAATACATACCAACAGAATATACAGCTGAAGATTCATTCACATTTGCAAAAGATATATCTCAGGTAAGCCTTTCTAATAAATTTGTTGTTTCCTTTGATATTGTTTCATTGTTTACCAACATTCCACTAGATGAGATTATTGAAATGGCTATTCAAACTATTCTTCAAAACCACAAAAACGTTAAACTAACCAGAGAAAATTTAAAAGAATTGTTTACATTGGCTACTCCTAAAACGCATTTCCTATTTAACAAAGAGTTTTTTGAACAGAAAGATGGTGTTGCAATGGGTTCTCCACTTGCACCCATCCTTGCTAATTTATTTATGGGTAATATGGAAAAGAAGTGGATTGGAGTTTATCATGGAAATAAACCAATTATTTACAAACGTTATGTAGACGATATTTTTGCAGTATTTCAAAACGAGGCTGGCGCATTAACATTTTTTCATTATCTGAACAAACAACACCAAAACATTAAATTTACTGTAGAAAAAGAAAAGGATAAAACAATACCTTTTCTTGATGTATTTTTAGATTTCAAAACAGTCAATACAGTAACATATATTTACCACAAGAAAACATTTGCAGGTTTACTTACTAATTTTGAGAGCTTTGTACTTTTTATTTACAAAATTTGACTGGTGAGAAATTTAGTAGATAGAAGTTACAAAATAAAAAGTATGTGGTCAAAAATGCATCAAGATTTCAATGAGATGACACAGAATCTCTGTAAAAACAGTTTTCCTAAAGCATTTTTCCTATGCTCGTTGTGATGTCAGTTGGTCATGATAATTATGCTAATTTATTGAAAACATTATTATTGCATTTTATATTGTTAAGTAGTTAAATATGCATTATAACGGTATCTAAAATTGTACTCTGAAGATGAAGTTACGAACTTTGAAACATGTCGAGATTGAAAAGAATTGTATTTATTCAAACAATAATATAAAGTTATGAAAACGCAGTGGTTTCAGTTTCTAACCTCATAAACGAAGCAAACAGACAGGAAATCTATGTTATAAAAGTCAGAATAAACAAGTCGTTTTGGTTTTTAACTTAATAAATGAAGCAAATAGACAACTAAAAGATTAAAAAAGTCATGATAATGCAGCTGTTTTGCTTTTTAACCTTATAAATGATGCAAACAGACAAGAAATCTTCGTTCTAAAAATGATGATAACCCTGCTGTTTCAATTTTTAGCCTCCTGAACAAAGCAAATAGACAAGGAATCAACATTATAAAAGTCATGAGAACTCAGGCGTTTCAGTTCTTAAAGTGATAAACAAAGTAGCCAGATATAAGAAAACATTTTTGTAAGTCCTAGTAACCTAGCTAAAAGAAAATAATAATAAAAAAGCAAAGAGATTAGAAATAAACCTTCAGAAAGCGAGCGAAGATAGATTTGCCAATTTGGTTTTCAAAAACAAAAACAAGGAATAAAAAGTTATTTCCTGTTATGAACTGACGAAACGAAAAACACCTGTTCAAAAATAAGTGTTTCATGTTTGCTATGGCAAATAAATATTTATTTTTGAAGAAAAGTAAAAGAATAATCTTTTTTTATTCAATCTATGAAAAATAAACAGAAAATTTTAATGGAAATTCATTGAACTTTATGCACAAGGAGAGGAATATTTACTTAATGCTAGAAATGATTAGAAAGATAAATCAATAATATGAGTTATGTCAATAGAAAAACATTATCTATAAGAAATACAAATAATATTAATATTATTATTCCGACCACCCAACCTGACTATATGCCCGCCAGCCTTTGAATATCCACAAAACAACAAATTAACTTGGTGTTGCCTTAAAAAAGGGCACTTCCTGTTATTAATCTTAAAAATATTTGTGAAAAGGTTCAAATTGCACATAAATTTATTTGCTTTAAAATAATTAATATTCGAATAAGAAAAAAGTACCTGTATATTTCATATGATGGGACAATACTACTACATTATCATTTGCAATGTAACAAAAGTAATGATCATTGAAATCATTCTTTCCATATATACCAGGTTTAAAAAGAGATGGATGCTTGACAAAATGGTATCCTTTGACAACAAAACCAGAATCATTTGTTTTATCGAGGTATGTTTTTACTGTCTCTATAATAGGACATTGCTCATCTATGTCTGCAAAATTTAAAGCATTGATGTCCCTTAACACATTATATCTATCCATATATTGCTGTTTTGTGGTCACCTATTCTTTAAACATTTGATGATCATCACATAAAAACTGACCTGATCCAACATGAACAGCAATTCTCCTATTGTCTTTCTTTATGTCATGAGAGTGAATATTCTGATGATCAATTGGATGGCCAATATATGCAAAGCTTTCAGTGGTTACCCAATGAGCTAAAGTGAAATTAGAAGTAACTTTGAGAAAAGAAAATATTTCTATGAGAAAGAAAGAAATGAAACTCAATCTTTTGGTTTTTAAAAAACAACAAATTTGAATTTATCTTATAGATTTATTAATTGAGTTGCGGCAACAATATATCAGTGAGAAACAATCAACAAGAGTCTCTATAAAAGTCATAGAAGTACCTCCTGTGTCAACAGTCTCTGTCAATAATTTGGGATACTTTACTTCAAATTCACTGATCACAAGATTACCATCATCAAACTGACAAAGATGATTTCTCCAAAAACTCCATGATGAATTTGGTTAGCAAGGGAAAGAATACTTTTTCATAACTTCAATATTTCTTTCCTTAATTGTTTCAAAGTTTGCTTGTAATTGCTTTGTAAATGATTCATTTAAGTTGAGTATTCTTGCAAATATTTTCCAGTCAGAAAGTTGGCTTGCGATTTCTTTGGTAACTGCAAATAACATATAAAGAGTAAAGATAAGAGAGAACAATGCTGTTGAAAAATAAACAGCAACAGCAGGCTGTAAGAAATCGCGTACGCCGCACTCGCACGTACATAAAAAATACCTTTGCGAACGCCAGTTTAGAATTGA
>JANSTP010267904.1:0-10640 GCA_025330745.1 Cladonema radiatum | reverse complement strand
AGTAGGGAAGAAAAAGTACTTAGAAATGTGGCTTCCTTAACATTTAATCTTTATTTTTAAATTTGATCAAAAAAAAATTAGCTAAATTATCGAGGGGGGGGGCAAATGCCCCCTTGCCCCCCCCCCCGCTTCCTACGACACTGTTAATGTTAAGGTGTGTCATAGATCACGGACAACCATAGACAACCGTTTCCTATTAGTTGGACAACCCTTGACTACCATTTTCTCTTCCTAGACAACCGTGACAACCATTTTACTGATGTATCGCCTCTTAATGCTAAGATCTTAGATAAGTCAAGGACAACCATAGACAACGATTTGTTATTAGAGGGACAACCCTGGACAACCATTTTCTCTTTCTAGACAACCGTGTCAACCATTTTTTCGAAGTGTCATTTGTTTAAATCCTAAGTAAATTTCACAGTTTTAAGATATGCATTGACGTACCTTTATAATTGTTAGATAATAATGTTCGTTACATCGTCAGAATGATAACCGCTGTACACAGGTGACTGATTTGCTATGACAGTTATCCTACACTGCGGCTGTACAAAGATGCTTATTGTATAATAATTTGGATAGCGATACATCGTCACACTGCCTGAACAGCTGTCATGTTTTATTCTAGCATCTTTTCATTTTTATAACTTTCAATTAAAGTGCAACAATCGAAAGAAACGGTTTATATCACTCTATTATGATAGCAATTAACGTATAGCAATACAAACAAGCCTCATCTCAATACAAACTCGCTCACTCAAATCAACTCATTTCGTCTGTTAGCAGCTTTGGATATGACCAATTTTAAACTTCTATCTACAAAATATTAATGTAAAATGGATTGATCATAAAACAAAATAGACAATTGCAACTCAGACAGTTCTGGCTTGATTATTCGTGGGGATTAGCTTTTTTGAAAGACAGGTTTTAATTGGTTTTAATTAATTCAATTGGTTGCTAAATTAAGAGATTTGTCATAAATAGAGACGACAGTCAATTCGCGCATGCTGAAATACAAATAAACCTGTTATTCACTCATAATAATAAGTGCAATAAATACCTAACAGTCAAATAATTATTTTCATTATGTTATTTGGTTTGTACTGTTTAGGCTGTCAGCGGGAAAATTAGTTGATTGGCTCGAAATCAAAACAAAATTTATTTATTCATTATGTCAGGGCCGTAGCAACGTGTTAAGAGTTGGGGCTGGGGCTAAATTTCCGCCACCATGGTTGGCGGACGAAGAAAATTTTTTAAATCTAGATCCTCCAAACTGTCTATTTTGCAATTTCAGTATTCATATTCAGTAGTTTTTTCTCGTTTCTTCAATCCAATCTGTGGTATTAATTTCTAAATGAGGTTACATTTATTTATATTAAGTAAAATATAATATAAAAATTTATTTCTGCTGCAATAAATTTTTATATTTTATACTTGGGACGAACTTATATGTCTAAATATACTGTTATGTAATACAGTATTGGTGTAATAAAACAAAATAGTCTGCTGAATAGTCCGAGGAATCCCTCTTCCATAGTAAGGCTAAAGTTCCGCTAAACCGCCTAGATTTTCTTGCTGTTTTGAATTTCTAGCCTCTATACTGAAAACAAAAATCGTTTCGATATACAAAATTTTTTATAAGCAACGTCTTCCTTCTTTTGAGCTTCAGTGGTTGCTTGGGATTCAGTGATTTTGAGGGTCACATGTTGTATAGATGTTACTTCTTCTTAGCACTTTTACTTATGGAAAAAAACCCCTAAAGGTTTCATTTTTATTACTCTATATATGTACTTTTTCAGAGCATGTTTAAAAGAGTTTAAATTACTTATATTCTTGGGGCAATTGTCCAATTTGTTCCAATACGAAGGGGCAAAAAAGGAGATACTGTTTTTTCCTTAGTTTGTCTTAGCAGTGGGTTGAACCAGCTTAAGAGGAAATGACTTTCGTGTAGATGTATTATTATCTGAAGATTGGCGAATATCTTTAAAATATAAGGGAGCTTTGGAATTTATTTTTTCTAGAACACTCAAAACCATAGATTCCCCATCAAGTGTGTCATCAAGAATACAACGTAAATAAGACACTTTATTATGCTGATGGATTTTGGTATCCCCAAGGGAAATATTCAAACGGCCTATATTTTTCTTCTTCCTCTGTGGACAAAAAAGGATACTTTTAGTTTTGTCCTGACCAAAATGTATACTTAATCTGTTATCTATAAACCAGTCGCATAGATCTCTAAATTCTTTCTCCAAAACGTTGTTATTAGTTTCAAAATTATTTGACTGGGAGACTGAGCATGAGTCATTAGCGTGGAGGTATAAATCACATTAATCTAAGCACCGAGGCATAACATTTACATAGATCAAGAATAACATAGGACCAAGGATACAGAATATTATTATCCTCCAAGAAAGAGCTAGTTTGTTCATGAACAGATTTTTCAAGAATTGTAGAAAGTAACGGTAATAAAGATATAGACCTATAATTTTTAGGTTTTGTCTTATTGCCTTTCTTAAAATGAGGTTTTAGTTTTGCTAATTTACAAGCACTAGGGACATATGTAAACCTGATAGAGAGATTGCAGAGCTCACTAATCAAATAAATAATAGACCTGAAATTAGAAAAATGTTAAAACGAGGACCAGATAATAAAAATACATTAAAACAAATCCGAATTACCTTAATACTTTTCTAGGTTGCGTGAAATTTCAAAAATTCGAATTGCACGAATTTTTCGAATTGCGCAACGTAAATTTAGAATTGCGTGACTTTTTTTCAAATTTTGTGAAGTAAATTTTAAATTGCGTAAAGTAGATTTCGAATTCCGTAAAGTTGACTTGGAATTGCGTGAAGAGATTTCGAATGTCATGAAGTAAATTTCGAAGTGCATGAAATGTTTCTTGAAATGAGCCGTCTGGGCCATCGAAGCGAACAGATTTAACCTTACTTGATAAAAGGTTGAAAACGTTGCGATATAAAACTGTAAATGCAATATATATATACAGTATAGGTTTTTTGATAAAAATGTTCATCACTAAGCCAGGAAAGCTTTTGAGCACTTCTGCTACATGTAAACCCGACACGCAAGATGGAAAATGCAAGTAGTGATGAAATAGGAGAAACAAATTTAACAATCAGAAAAAACTGATACAAAGACCAGTGAGATTCCTTCAGTGAGATTATATTATATACTATATAATTTTGTTTTATAGAGTTTCTTCTGCCTATATCCTCGCGACAAATCTTTTTGCGTTTTTGCTTCAGTAGCTCATTAGCAATTCTGAAGTGCTTACTGTGCAACCTTATTCTCAGTATAATCAATTTAATATATCAAACTGCCGGAAAGGTATACCGGAAGCTGTTATTAGTTAAATTAAGTTCATTTACCTCGCGATAAAGTTAAAAGGAGTACAAGTCACATATATCTGAAAATATATCTAAAAAATTTGTAACGGACGGGACAATGGTAACAAACAGGAAGTCAAACTTTTATGGACAATATGAGTAATTTGATTTGTTTAGTCATACAAAATTATGAATCTTATAAATCTTTCAACCGATAATATTTCAACAAACTATATTGTTATAAAAATAAAGCCTCTTTGAAAAGACATCACACATCAAAACTGGTAACAGTTGGGACCATCTTTGTTTACAAAAACTATTGGGTCTCTCTAATTTGTCTCTAATCAGTTTTCAGGTTTTTGTTAAAAACTAAAAACTGATAGATTAAAAGATAAGATTAGCAACAAGGAAGATATAAAATCCTCTGGTCAGTTTATTTTCCCGATACGATAACGACGGGACAGTTTTTTTTTCAAATTTACAAATAGTTTACAGTTTACAAGTTAACAAAATTCTTTTGCCATGTAAATCACTTACAGAAGCCCATAAAATAATAAAAATCCGGTAAAACTGAACTGACTATTAAGGATACACCCATTTATCTGAAATCATTTAATAAGGGTGATGAATTTTATATATCGACCAATATAAATATTAAAATTTTACAAATGTGCACAAAAACTATAATTTTTTAGGTTTTTATAACTTTTAGCTCTAATTAATAGTTCTAATATTGTATCACGTTTCCATAAAAATGAGTTTTATTGTTGCATAATCTTAACCAGACTTACCGAAAGGTAAAATTACCTTGAAAAGTAATTGTTATTTGAAACTAGTGGGCGAAAATAATAACTTACGGGACAGGTACAGATTTGCTGCAAATCACCCTATATTGAAGATAATGAGAAATTTACTTCAAAATTAGTAAAAAGGTTGATTATAAATAAATTATGATGATAAATTATGGTTGATTATGATAAATTAGGGATTTTACCGATTCCCTCAAAAAGTCACAATTTTTGTTTTTTAAACCCAAAATGCTGTTTCCTATGTTACGCAGTCACAAAAATCAGGTTGCTAATGCCGTATCAACTACAAGGGATTGGGATCTAAAAAAAATTTTTTGTATAACCTTCCTTCCCTACAAAATATTGTCTAAAGACGCAAAATTTTTAATCTAAAAAAGAAGCCTTATTGAAAATATGAGTCTAAAAATGTGGATAATACCAGTTTGTTCTAAAAGTGAAAAAGCTACACTATCAGATCAGAAAAGCTTGTCCCCGAAGCACATTTGGAATAATCTGAAATATATACACGTATTTTTTTTTTATAAGCAATTTGACTTTTTGTCTGCTACTAAAGTTGCTTAGAAAAATGCGCCAATTTGATACTAAAGTTGCTTAGCAGTTGCTTAACATTCTGATAAATGTTTTCAGTTAACTCTGAAACTTTGGTTATTAAGGAGAAAGTTATCAAAGCATATATGAATGGAAATATAGTTATCCTGTTTTTAGGTAATTATGAACTTAAGTTTCCTATGCAAGAAGCCTGCTTTAGTAGAAATTTTACTTTTTCTTTTCAATTTCCTGTAAAAAGAGTTGCTTAAGTTAATTTTGCATAGTACTAAAGTTGCTTAGTAAAAGCGCAATTTTTAGTACTGTTGCTTATAAAACGGTTGCTTATAAAAAAAATACGTGTATTTGGAAGCTATCCACTAAACTGTCCACTATAACAGCATATAATAGGGCTAAAATAGCAAACTATCCAACACAGTAAAGCAAAAAGATACGCAAAAGAAAAAACACATGCTCAAAAAGCTTGAACTGGTCAAATATAGCTGAATAGCAACAGCTTTTCCAAAACTGTAGAACGTTGGTGAACTACTGGAGAGTTGAAAATTCAATTATTTTTTGATTTTCAAGCTTCTGTCTTTTAACCAATTGGAGACGTTACGTGATGTCAATTTTGTTGCCGGCTTTATTGAGAACAGCGTGGGTTCGGGTTTCCACAATCCCAATCTCAGGAGAATTGGGTTTTTATTGGGTTTTTTTCCAATGCAATCGCAATATTGAAGTTTTAGGCAATTTCATGGAAACACCAGTCCCATCAATTTCCCAAAATTGCTGGAAATGGGATTTTCCAATAATGGTTTTTCATTGAGTTTTTCTCATACAATCCCGATATTGGGTTTTAGGTAATTTCATGCAAACCCCACTCCCATCAGTTTCCCTATTTTCCGTGAATGGTTTTTCCAATAATGGACCTTTATTGGGTTTTTTTCCCAAGCAATCCCAATCTAGGGTTTTTCGGTAATTTCGTTGACACTTCACTCCCATTAATTTCCCAATTTGCTAGAAATGAGTTTTTCCAATAATGGGCTTTCATTGGGATTTTTCCCAAACCATTCCAGTCTTTGGATTTTTCATTTTCCAAAGTTGGGTTTTTAATGGGAAAATACTAGAAAATATCTATTTTTATGTAATTGGATTTCGACAAATTTTTCCTGTGTTATTTCCATTAAACAAATAAATAAAAAGACAAAGAGTAGCCTTACCATATCCTAAGTGTTAGGTAAATAAATTAAAAAATAAATTAATTAAACCTTAAGTCTGTTAAATATGTTAAAAACTTAAAACAAATACTGAATCAAATGCCACTCCAGCAACAACAGAAAGAGAAGTTATTCGCATAAGTGACAATCGCATACAATGATAGCGTTCTTCAATTTCCTTTTAAACTTATTCAGCGAAACCGAACCGACCCAAGATATCTTCAGGTAGTATTTGCCAGCTTTTGACACCAACGAATTTCGAGGAACGTTTACCTTGTTCAGTGTGAATGTTATTGCTTCTGAAGGGCCAGGGCTATCAATTTTGAGGTGGGGGACAAAAAAAAAGTCTAACTTTTCCTATATTTCCACTTAACCTCTAGGAGAATTTTTGAGTTTTTGGCCTTAATTTTATTCAGGGTGGGAGTCGGCAATTTTCAACCTCCATGTTGTTTTCCTAAAATAACTAGTAAATGATAATTTTTGCATAAACTTTGTGGTTTTCTAAAAATTTTTTATTGTGACAAGATTCCTATTACATTTTCTGGAAAAAAAACTTTTTTAGGGGCCTATTCCCGGGCCCAAATCACATAGAAAAAAAGTTAGTTGGGAGGAAGGTTTCAATGACATTTCTAAAGATGTTTTGTCATGATGGTTTTACATATACGTGACTTGACATTCGAATCTTAGCAAAAAGCTTTGAAACAATGTTAAAAATACTTTAGCAAAATGTGAAAGAACAATTATCCCAAGAGTTTGCATGACTAAAAAATAATGGAATGTGCTATTTGTACAGTTTTTCAAAAAATAAAATATATAATACGAGGTGACAGGACAATTGCCCCCCGTGATTTTTACCACCTGGGCTAATTTCCCTCCTGGACAATTACCACCGTGGACACTTAACAGTTTTCCCCCTCCAAATTCCCCCCTTGAAACTGTCCCACTACTCAAAATCTCCCCTTTAGGATACCCGCTCATTATTGTTTCTGTAAGAGTATGTTCTATACTAAAGTGAAAAAGATAAAAAGAAAAAATAATTTTCTTTAGTATTATGGGCTGTACTTACAAGTGGTGTTGCTATATGATAGAACCTTTTTTTTCAGTACTTTCTTAAAAAATAGAAGAAACAAAGGTTGGTGAGCAAGGCCTTCCGATATATTCCGGAAAGAATACAAAACAAATATCCGTTTAAGCGCTTTTAATTTTGTTTCATGTAACTTGAAAAAATTCAAATAGTTGCAAATATCTTTCATACAAGTTGAACAAAAATCATGTAACTCCAAATCTCAGAAGTTTTTTCAATAATTAATACTAGCATAGTGCCTGTTTGGGTAATCTTAAACTCGTACCAGTAAACACGTTATCAAGATTATGGAGTCGCACTTGTGTGATTTGCGAAGTTCAATAAAAATTCTTTACTTAACCCTTCCAGGACCAGGCATTTTCAGAAATCAGCGTTTTTTCATGAGAAAAATTACACATTAAACTGGCTGTATCTCAAGAACAAAAGCCTCCCAGGCATTGATTTTGGTCTCATTGGAAAGAGCGTCCAATTTCCTTCAGATAGAACTTCAAGCTGCCGCCTTGGGCGGTTTACTATTGGTGACAAGAGGCTACGCCTCTTAACACTCTTGTTCCCGGAATATTCCGGGATTGGTCCTTTAAGGGTTAAGAAAAATGCAGAGGATTGAAAACACTTGATTACCAATGTGACGAGGCTTATGATTTTTGTTCCCTGGACCTTGTATATTGAGATGTAGCTAGAAACCTTTTGATTGTTTTCTATAAATCGCTTTTGAGACAGCAATGAAAACCGTCAGTTTCAAATCAACTTTTAATTCACACTTTTAACTTTAATCCTTTCCTGCTTTTACTTACTTTCTCTTTTTTCGTTTTCAGTGTTTGGTTGCTGAGAGCAATGTGTAAAGGGGAAAATTTGTGAAACGGGTAAATAAACAGGGGGCAGTCCAGGGGAAAAATGGCATATGGCGTTGTTAGCACGAGGGAAGAAATTACATGGGGAGGGGAAAGTACTAGAACCATAACAGGTTTTTTAGATTCTTTTTAAAGTAAAACTTTGCAATTTGAATAGTTTTTCAAAGTAGAAAATTTTTGACACGTAAGGCACGTAGACGCATAGGCACGTTAGACGCGTTGGGAACGTAATTTAGCAAACTCCCTCTTTTTCTTGCCGCTTTTTTTTATTTGGAACAATAGTATTAAATTATTTTTACCCCTATTCGCCCGTATATACTTTTGACCATCAAATATGTTTTGGAAAACCAGAAATGCTTAGTTTTTTATAACTTTTCATCAAATCATATAACACACCTTGACCAAGTTTGAAGTCCATACTTTTTTTTTGATTTTGAAGTCCTGGACATTCTAAAATGCCACTGAAACACTAATTTTCGAATTTTTCTTCTCTAACATATTTAGCAACTTTCCAAAGACATAAATACCTTAAGAAACTTTTTCTGGCCTTTTTTCGAAGCTAACGTTTGTTACGTAATTGAAGGAAAATTTTTTATTATGGTTGACAACAGTACCAATTAATAATGAAGGATACTGTTTTACGAAACAACAATTTTGGTACATCATTTCATTGCGTTACGGGTGGCAATGCGGTGATCAGGTCAATGTTGATCATGCACTGAGCTGCTAGAAAGGTGGATTTAAGCGACATAATATGCTGGGAAATACAACTTGCAACCTCCTAAATAAGGAAATGTAGCGAACGAAATAAGAGTTGATACATCAGCACGTGGGTTTTTGGGAGACAGGTCAAATGACATTTTTTGACATAATGGTGTTCAACCCATTAGCTATCCAGCAGATACAATTTCAATTCATGTTATATATTTATTAAACATGTTCAAGGTAATTAAAAAAAAAAAAAAATCTAGAAATTGGCAGTGCAATTGATGATAACGTCATCACCTATTTAGTGATGTCACCAAAATTATCATTGCATCATTTTGTTCATAAACGTTCATAAAGGGTTGTAGTTTTTTGGTGTTGTAAATTTTATTACATTATTATTATTCCGTGATTCCGAAAATTTTAGGAGGGGAGGGGCACTTTGTGCCCTCCATGTAAACACAGGTCATTTTACGCCATGCCGAATCGGGTTAGAAAACATACCCAATATGCTTAGGAAAGAAAAAAGTGGACTGCTGTCTATCTGTTCTAGTATAATATAAGTATTTTCAAGACTGCCAGTACTCGTTTTTGAATGTTGACTTTAACTGACCTTTTGTCTAAATTGAAGATTATTTTTAATAACTATCTATAATTTGCCAGGAGGAAGATCCAGCAAACTTTTGTTCAATTATTGATAACTTTGATCTTATATATTAATGAATCAATAAATATATAATAAATAATATATCAGTGGTTGTTTGAAGACGAAACAAGTTTTACTTTCCCTTTTTCGCATTTTATTTGCTTTCCATATGTTTTATCGCACGAGTCAAAACAGTTTGTTCTTTCCCGTAAGCATTCATCGCAAGTGTATTCGACCCCATTGGTGCTGCAGCCATTGAAAACACCTTCGCATTTCCAATAACAATTACTCAATAGCTTGTTCTGTTTTCTTGGTTTTCCACAGTGTAACCCTGATGCTGCCAGGACAGATAACATTACGAAAATCAAAATCACTTCACTGCGTTTTGCCATCACGGACATTTAGCAGATGAAAACTTGGAAAAACTGTGAAGGTTATTTTTTTCCGAAATATATAATAAAAAAGCTTTTTAGTGCTTTATCTTTCAGGAACAATATTGTCTCCATATTGTAGATTGTTCTATGATTTGCGTGATTTTCAATTTTTCTTTAAATAATGCTGTCGTAAAACTATACAAAAGATACTATGAAAAATGAACTGGTTTTTTAGTTCAAGGAGACATGTAGATATTTACGGGTTTGAATTTTTAAAAAACAATAAGGATTTGTTCCTCCGCCTTCATTTGTACAGTTTAAAAACTACGAATGATTAAAGTTGAAAGAATACCAAAGTAGAATTAGTTTACTGGCCGTTGACTGTCCATTGCTTTTGACTTTTATCATTGAAATACAGTAAAATCTCGGTAACTCGAACATCCACGGGATTTAAAAATTGGTTCGACCTAACGAAAGTTGGAGTTATCAGCTTAGGCGCAGGGTAGCATATTTACTAAGGGGAGCTGCGAGATTTTTGCCCGAATAATTTATATCTTATGGCAAATAAAGAAGAATCATAAAGTGGTAAAAGAAGCGATCAGAATTTATTTTGGAACGCCACGATGAACTAAAAATGAACTATTATTACTATTATTATTATTGTTAATTTGTTATTATCTTCTTTTTTTTATTATTACTAGCTACACACAGCGTCGCACGACGCTGAAGCGTCGTATTGGCCTGCTAACGCAGTCCCAGATCGCTACGCGACGCTATACCATCAAGCTGTAAATTCTCAAACACATGTTTTAGAATAACTTTACTAAGTATGGTCGGCAAAAGCAAAGGTATTGGTTTTGTTATCAAGTTTCTTAATAAAATAGTTACTGTACTTATAGCATAGATTGTTGAAATATTAAAAGGTGAAAATAACATACCCCTCTCTCAAAGCATAGCACGACGCTGGAGCGTCGAATTGGCCTGCTAACGCAGTCCAAGATCGCCACGCGATCCTATACCTATACCTATAGGTAAAGTTATAAAAAAATACATAATTGAGCTTTTATGACATAATAGGCCGT
>JANSTP010267893.1:0-10640 GCA_025330745.1 Cladonema radiatum | reverse complement strand
TTAGAAATTTGTTTCAAAGTACTGAAGTACTACGAAACAACAGACTTTAAATTTGATGTTATATCAATAGAAAAGAATAAATTTAAAGAATTAAATAAATCACAAGAAAAGCAGTGTGGTTATCAAACTAAACATAGCTACTGGATGGTTAGACATTTAGATATTAAGATTTTGTTTAGTGACCCTGGCAGTAAGATTTTGTGTTGTTACTTTTTAGCATATACTGTTTCAAGTAATATTATCTTCCGATTCTCTTAAAAAATAAGTACTTGGATAACACATAAATGCTCTGGTAGGGCAGAAATAGTACCCTCTAGTAAAATCCAAATAAATGAAGGTAGCTTGAAATTTTTTTATCAGGACGAAATTGACCTGTCCTGCAGATTATTAGAGAGACAAAGTAGCTTCAACTGTGAAGCGTTTAATAATATAGGCCTACTAAGTCTCCTGCATTTTGCTCAAGACTCACAAATTGACCTAATAGAGTCACCTCTCTCTGTTTTTACTGACTAAATCTTCCGCATTTACTGACAAAAGGTCTTCAGAAAGACAAGGTGTACTCTTTCACTATCAGTCTGCTTGTTGTCATCAGCCAAGTTGTCATCTGTCATTGAATTTTCTAGAAGACTTTCAGAGAGCGCTTCTCCATAATAGTTTTTATTTTATCATATACATAACACACTATGTTTTATTACATATAACTTAACGGCAGTCTCTAAATTGTTTTATAAAGATGTATTTAGCCAATTAGCTCACCTTTAACTCATAAGCAGGGTTTTTTTCATCTAGAACAGTTTTATCTGGACATCTCAAAAAATCGAAATTCTAAAATTGTTTGATTTAAAGATTTGAAATTTTCTGAACTTGATAGGAAGCATTCGATCGAGTTAGAGCCAATAGCAGTCACAGCAATCCATAAGTCTCTGATTGAAAAATTGGCCTAAGAAAGCCATTTGTGAAAATTCCAAAAGTCATTTTTACAAACCTTTTTCAGATGTTCTATACAGAAATTACTACAAAAGGAACATTGAGACCAATTGTAAGTTGACGAGCAGCAACAAACATGTTTCAATAAATATATTAAAAGCGTAGCATGACGCTCCTTTTATGGAAGTGAGCACTCCTTATTTGGAAAACGAAAATGAAATGGAAGATTTTTATTGGCTCAAAACTGTTTTTTAAAAAAAACAATCAGAAAACTTAAAAAAATTTTCGAGTGAAACCACTCCAGTGTTCCTGTAACAACCGATGTTTTTCGTATAATCTTGCCATATAGAAAACTCAATTATTACAAATTTTTATAACTCCGTCTTTACTTTTCTTTAACCCTATTTTGCATGGGGAAGGGTAATTTTACTCCCCCACCAAATTGGAAAATTCGATAACTCGAAAACTACAAACGCAATTGACTTGAAATTTTGGCCCAGTAAACAAAATTTAGTTGCATAACTTTTAAAAAAAAGATCTAATCACTCCCCTCCCCCCTCACCACACCCCCTTTTTTGGTGTTGATGTAACTTTTTTTATCCAATATCACACTCTTTCTGCTGTAACTTGACTTATACTAAACCTTTCATGATCAAACTTCAAAGTTGAGTAGACGACAATATGATGAATATATGTCGGCGACATACCGATGTTGCTGACGTCGATATTTCCCAAAAATGGCGATTTCAGAGTTTTTGATGACGTTATCACCATGTCACGTGTCTAGACCAATAAAAACATGTTTTTTGAGTAGATTTTATTAGTTGTTACTAGTATAAAACGTTTCATCCAAAAATAGAAAGTAGTTCTGAAGATACAGCCCTGAGTTGAAAAAACTGGATTTTTGCTTTTTTGGTGCCCATTAGAAGGCCTTTTTCTTTATGCAGTATAAGTTACAATAAGTTTGAATTGATTTCCATCATTATTCGTTATCTGGTAAACTTTTACTGAAAAAGTAACGAAGAAAATAATAAAACCTTGATTTTAGCCCCTTTTTGACGTTTTTACTGACGTCATCACAGAGTTACGTGACCTGTGGGGTCAATTTTTATTTTCTTTGCAACTTCACATGTTGTTTTGTATTTGTGGTAAGTTTTACCCATTTTGGCTAAGAATTGGAGATTTAACCCCCCATGCTTCTAACGTCCATAAAAAAGCCCATGCAAAATAGGGTTACGAACCAAACTTGGTACGCATATAACCTAAATGGTTCTGAAGATTTTTACGCCAGTTTTAAAGGTTCGTTGTTATGACTGACAATGGCCTGTGACATCATTAAAAGGTCAATTTCTGAAAATTGTTACAACCTTAACTGCACTTTACCTTTAGTAACCAAACTTAGTACACATATACCCTGAATGGTTCTAAAGATTTCAAGGTGAATTTTGAAAGATCAATTTCCGAAAAAGTTTTAAAACTAAAAGTGCACATTGCTTTTAAGGACCAAATATATAGTATATTTGTAAGTCAGCAAGGGATTGCGCTGTGATCTCTTGCTGGGACTGCTTCAACAGTCGCATACGACACTTCAGCGTCAGGTAGAAGGGGGATCTATTTGGTAATCCTGACAATCAATGATCTTAAAACTAATATCAAAAGAGCGCTTGATAACAAGAGGAATAATACAAAAAACTTCTCACAGATTATAGAAAATTTATATAGGCATAGGATTGGGCAGCGATTTGCGACTGCGATAGCAAGCCAATATGACGCTTTAATGCCGTGAGACACTGTGTGCAGCTAGTAACTATCAATAGGTATTTTCGTAGCAACCCTCCTCCTAAAGCATAAAAGATTGCAATTTTTGGTATAACATAGTTAAAAACAGATGACATCATACTTTTAGGGATTACATTTGTCAACGAAATTTTGAAGTTAGTAATTTTAAGATGGTAGTACCAATGAAAAATGATTGGTGGTTGCTGAGAAATTGGTTTCTCATAGAACCCAACATAACCAGGATCAGTTAGTGGTGTGTACTATGATTTAACGAAAGGCAAAGTATACCCTGTAAATTTTATGAGGCCTTGGCAGGTCTGGTCATATCAAATAAAACATTTATATTTAATTCATAAAAAATGCCTTTATGATGTCATATATGAATATGTTCTAAAATATTGGGGAAAAGTTTATATGACAATACGCATAGGTAATCGAAAGAAATAATAAAATCTTAAAATTAGGGGTCTCACTTATCATTATATCTTTACTCATCAACAATGTTCCATGGATGCCAATGTCAAACTTCTAAGAAGCTTGGAAAAGAAGACATCATTTCAGAATCACCGTTCCAGCAATTTTCAAGCATGCCAGCTATAAGTCTCCTCCTCACTTGCATCTTTTACATACTTTCATAGCTTCTTTAACATCTCTGTACCTAGCAAGCAAGCCATATATAATAATTTATTATATCCATATTTCATGCCAAATGATATTCTCACTTTCAACATATTAGAAATCTGATCCCTTTTTCAAGAGAATCTAAGGCTAATAATACTTTTAAACAGTGTACATTTAAAATCAAGAACATAAAATTTTGTTAGCCACACCAAGGTCACTAAACACATTCCTAACAGCTAAATGCCTAGTCGGCTATTAGCTATGTATATAGCTTGATAACCACACTGCAATTTTATTCTTTTCTATTGATGTATTACCAAAGTCTGTTCTTTCGCAAGGAATATTAAAAGCTTCTTGTAGTACTTTGAAACAGATTTATCAAAGAAGGTTCAACCTCCTGTTCCTCAGACATTTGCATTTCAATATTCAAACTAAACAATGAAACAACATTTAGTGCTTTCTGACCATCTTTACTGTCATTAATTTAAAAACCGTATTCTATCAAATCACATTAATATGTGACCACAAAAAAAGCTCCTCCTCCCGAAAAAACACAACTTCAATTAATTGGAAACCAAAAAACATTTGAATTGAAATTATTACTCTGTGACCAAAAAACCCTCCCCCGGACCACAGCCTCTTTTTTAGGCGTAGATGTAACATTTTTTAACCAACTATAAGCTCTTTCTGCAGTAACTGACTTACATAACACCTTTTCTGTTGGAACTTCACAGGTGGGTAGACAACAACATGAAGAAGATGTTTTCACGTCATGAACGTTCAAATGACATTATTGGTTGCGGAGGTCAGCACTCTCCAAAATAACACGAATTTGGTGTTATTGATGACGTCATCATCTTGTCACGTGACTAAGCCCAACCAGAACAGCTATTTTGGATAGGTTTCACTTTTTACTACCACAATTCAAACTTTCATTCAAAAATAAAAAGTGGTTCCGAAGATAGAGCCCAAATCAAATATTATAACTTTTTGCTCTTTTCGTGTCCCTTAGAAGGCACTTATAGGTTGAAAAACCTAATATTTCTATATGGAGTAAATGGTACTATATATTGAGATTGATTTCAATCCATTTCTAGGGAAATGCCAACGGAAATAGAAAAACATTGAAAACCGCAAATTTTTGGTGTTTTAGATGACGTCATCACTTTTTCAGATGACATTTGGGGTCAATTTTTTATTTTTTGCAAGTTCATATGTTACTTTATATTTGCGGGAAGTTTTATTGAGTTTGATTGAGAATTGAGGATAATTTTACCTCTGCTTTTTACCCCTGTGTTTTCTACGTATATAAAAAAGCCTATGTGAAATAAGTTTAACCTCTGAATTTTCCCCCTGCTTCAGCTGAATGCCACCTCTCCAGACTGAAAGCCATGGTGATTCTTTATCTACTTACACTGAGCCTTCAAAATATCAACATAACCATTTGTCTCTAGGATCTTGACAAAATCTCAAAATTTGCCCGTACTATGAATTATGACATCACTTTTGCAATTTCATATTGAGAATATTGATTTTTTAATGTTTATAATTCTTATTTATTTATATTCATATGTTTATAGCAATACCTATTTTCCATAATTTCTGATAATGATTTTTTGGACCTTGCGATCGACGCCATATTTTTATAAAACTGGTTTATTTACATGCTAGCATTGCCATATTTTTCATAGGTTTGTTCCATTTATCTAAATTACAATAACTATCGAAACGAAAATAAAAAAACCCCCTGAAATATAACAATAAAACAATAAAACTCCTAAAACAATAAAAAAATTCAATCTCAAAAATGTTTGTTAGAGAATATAGAAGTCTGGCTATGACAAAAATAATTGAAATTTGGTCTTCACTGTCTCTTGCAGGAAGTAAATTTTAATAAACCATACATGTAATCAAAAATATTAACATTTTTCATTTGTTTTTTTTTTCCTTTTGACAAAAAGATGGAGTAATTGTTACGTCCTTATGAAAATTTTGTGAGACTGTTGAGTCACTGAAGAAAAAAAAGACTTGATCAATATACAGCATGCTGTATATACTAGGGGCCCTAAACTTGACTGATGGTCATTAACAAAATATCCTGGTCGACAGAATGCTGTACCTCTTTGTTAAACTTTGAAATCTCTCTGAAGTATTCTCCTGTACCAAAAATTTTGCTACGGAAATTTTGCCACAGGTAATTTTGCCACTAACAAAATTTCAAGGTCGGTATTTTTGCCACTGGGAATTTCACCATTCTTTGCTATCATAGCTGAAATGCAACCCTTGAACAGATCCAGCAACGTTTATAAATTATTATATCAATCTGGATATATTAACCATGGGCTAAATTAATTCGCCATTTGCTTTTCGGAAATTTGCTGCAAAATTTTCGTTTCTAGGAGGCAGGAGCGTGGTCAGAATTATGGGTAAATAGGACTTTTACTCCGTTAAGATTGATTTCTTTGAATAGAGCTCATCTGACCTCTTGTTACACTATCTCTAATCCATTATCGAATTCCCAAACAGAAATTATAAATATTTTAGGAATATCATAAAAGTCAAGGAGATTTATATCCCCCTAATCGCAATTCAGCAGGTTCAAAAAATTTCTGTTTTCAGAAATTATCATCTGTGTGGAAAGCAATAGTTTCTAGCTTCTCCCCTAGCAAGATCAACCTTAAACTAATCTCTAGTCGGTTTTTTGTAGCAATAAACCGGGGAAATTTGTATCTTTTCAACACTCCAAATGACGTCATCAGCAAATCAGGATTACGTGCAGAGAAACCTAATCATTTCTAGACAGAAAACATCAAATCCGTTTCTCTGAACCAATCAAAAAGTTTAGTCCAAGCTTGTTTGGTATGTTGAAAATATGTTATCGCTTATTTTAACTTCATGCTGCAAAATATATGATGGTGGCAAAATTAAGATGGCAGAAGTTCTGGTGGCAAAACTTCCATAGCAAACTTATCGCAATTCTTATTAATGAGAGGAAAAATAAATTTTGTTATTCTTGAAAAAACTAAATTAGTTGAATAGAGATTAATTTAATAATTTTTTATAACGATTCTTTTGTAAAAGGAAATGTCTATTCAAAAGATTTTTAGAAATTATCAGAATGAAAACCTGACGTCAAAAACAAATTTGTTTTTTGACAAAAAATGTTAAAAAGTTTCTTATGATAGAAAAAATCAATTTACAAAATCGTTTTGATTCATAAAATTTTTAAAATTTATTTCTTGCGGACTGTTAGCCTATTCTGTAAAACGTAGTAAAAAATCACAAATTTCAAGAATAACTAATCAAAAATTTCAAATAACTCACGAGAGAATTTATTATGTTCTTTAAACATTGTTTTACAAGTATTAAAGAAAACTGATTTTCTAATGCTAAATATTGTATTAACTTTCACCACTTCGGCAATTTTTGATTAAAAATTTTAAGCATTACCACATATGGGGAAATTTCTGTCACATAATCAAAATTTCTTAAGAAGAAAAAAAAAAGAAAAAAAAAAAAAAAAAGAAAATCCACGAGTAAACTAAGAGATTCTCCTATTGGAGTTTAATAAACTATCTGCTGCAATTAATATTAAGAATATTTTAAAGCTTAGCTGGATATAGCACTAAATATTTCCTTTGTTTTGAGGTGCAAACGTCTTTTGAATTACTTTTGTTGAAAGTAATTGCGTCAAAATATTAGTGGATCTATGTTTGTTATAAATGGTATGCAACAAATAATTAAGGAAACAGCTGCCGAGTCATCACCTCAGGCTTATGGCGCTATTCCGAAAAGCTTTTTTGATCTTCTGAGGACCTAATAAATGCCCTGCCTAATAACTACAATCAATGTCTTTAAAGTTCTTTCAAAAAAGCCAATTTTTCAATAAGCTTTATAGGTTGCAGTACAAAAAATATCTGTGGATAAAGATAATCAATTTTTCAACTTGGAGAGTACCTATTTAACATCACTAACCTTCTCAACTTTTCAGGCATTTGATTTGAAAGTGGCCTACATATACGTGTTTATGCAAATACCTATAGCATACTGTGTATTCGATTGGCCATGATCGAAATTTATTAGGTAATGCAATGAAAAATGCTTAAAGCTCTCGTTAGGTATTGGGAACTTCTTGTGCTAAAACCATCAAATTATAGATGCTGCAATGAAAGGGGTAATTTAAAAAAAAACTTTAGATAACATAGTTAGTTTCAAGAAAAATGCAATGTGCTCTCTCTTGTTCACAATAATAACTAGTTGTAAATATCCTAAAAGAAGGATGACAACTACTTTGAAAAATAACTGGTAACTCTGATATGAATGAGTACTCAAAATCTATTCAAGTTCCTCTGTTGGTATATCGCCCTATTATGACATTTTTAATAATTGATATTCTGACAAAAAAAGACATGAACCATTCTTCTTAGATTCCTCTTCCTCTTAACATCAAGGTGGAAAAACAGATGTATATTTATGGACTTACAATTCTTACAAATAAACTTACAAAATAGACTTAAAAATAAATTAATAAAGTTAATTAAATAAATGGATAAATTAATTAATTTTATCAATTAATAAATTTAATCTACAATTTTAAATATCGTCTGTTTTGCCAGAAAAAATACCTTTATTACCAGACGTCTGTCACCACGGCACATCTCTTACATAATTTTTATATTTTTTTCTTCCATAAGGCAAGGGAAACCTTTACGAATAATCCATCATTGTGTTGTGTTGAGTTTCAGTATCTTTTATTAATGGAGATTGATGATATCAAAGAGAAGCAGATAATGATTATGGAAGAGGTTGAGAAACCTAAACGAAGAATTATTTCTCGAAAAACTTTATCTGCTTGATGTATATTAGAACCTATTGATGCAATGGACGAATTTAGAAATGAGGATGAAAAGCTTCAGTAGAAAAATGTTTTTGAAAATAAAGTAGGACAACAATCACGTTCATGTCAATTTCGAAAACTCTAACTTCAGTGCTCACTAATTCTTATAGGGATCTCAAAATTCTCGATTTGTTGAATATTGATTGTTTAATATACAAATACAAATCTCATTTTCTAAGTGGTATGATAAAGTTATGCCCATGCTTAGTCAAAGTATTGCTTCTTGAAATCCATTTTTTCTTCTCAAATAAGAAAATCTTCTTTTTTCCTTTCTTAAACATCTTAAATTGAAGAAAAATAAATAAAATAAATAAAAATTGAAGATATTAATTAACATTCATGTGGCTGAATTGTTTTTCATGGCATATGATAGACTTTTAAGAAATTTATTTATTCATTATAAAATATTCAAATTACAACAATAATTTGGTTGTCAGTTCCACAGATCGATCGGTAAAGGCTAAGGTTATAATGTAATCTTTAGTGAGCATAAAAATTTGTTTTTAGATTGTTTATACAGTACTATGATAATATTCAGAAAACAATTTTTTTCATTCTCGGTGAGCATATTATAAATGAATAGACTTATATGACCTTATATGATCTTAAGTAAATGAATTATTACAGACATGAAAACTACTACAATCTTAAACGCCCTCAAAGGAAAACACAAATTAAACACATAGTGATTAATATCATGCAATTGCATGAAAATACAGTTGCCATGAAAGCTCGCATATACGATGCTAGTTATTTGATTTTTATAAGATTTTCTTGGCGCATATGGTGGAAGGAATGGACACGTTGGCAAGCCGAAAAATATTGCCACAAGAATTTCTCAAAAAAATTTTCCGTAAGCTTTCGATCGCGAAATTGTAGCAGCTAGTCAAGATGATGAGATCATGAGCGCTAGTCTGGAGATTCTCCTAGGCGTCTGGAACAATCTAATGCAATCGCAAGAAGCAAGCACTGTCAAGCGTACATATTTAGGTTGTCCGAAAGTATTCACGAAGTTGAGGTACATGAAAGAACATGTCAAAACTGCGCATGAAAGTTATACCAGAACTTGCAAACAATGCAAGCAAGTGTTTTTTCATCGCTCATCGTTACACAGACATTTTAACAAATATCACAAAAACTAAGTGTTATCTTTTTTATTGTGATCTTTCTATGTCAAGCTGACTTAACCCATTTTTCTTACAATTATATTAGCTGTCACAGCGAGCAGCTGCTGAAGTTGTCTTAAATATTTTCAAAATTATTCAAAGTAAAGGTGTTACCAGTTTGGTCACTATAAGTAAAGTTGAAAAATTTGAAACTTGATCTTTTAATGACATCATGGCCGTTGATCAAATCAAGTCGGTTTCTTAGAATAAAAGATAATTTGCACTTGTTTTAATGCTGTCGCAATGTGTGCTAATTAATATAGGTTTATGAATATGTTTTATTACTTCATGTTTATTATATTTGTTTCAAGAATTAATAGGCTGATTATATTATATACTGATTAGATAACTGAAGCTTTTTATTTTTTTTATTTTGAGTAATAATAAGAAAAAAAAATGGTAATATTATGTAAATAAATTGACTTTAATTAGCGAGGTATTAGGCTGAGCTACGTCTCTGTAGATTTGTTAACTATAAAAAAAGATAATAATAATAATTTCCACAAAAATGACGGAGATATTTGTTTACCTCCAATTTAAGTAATTTTCTTATACACTCTTTCAAATACATCTCCATTTGTACTCACCAATTAGCAAAAACTGAGCTAACCTTTTGTATACAAATTTAAGGATGCACAATTTTGATTTTCTTTAGTTTATACAAATTTAGTTTGTCTGCAGTCGGTTATGTCTTTCTTTTCTCTTTTTAAATAATCGTCTTTTCTTAATGGCTCATTCTCATCGATCTCTTTGAGGTACCATTGTTGCTGAACTTGGGAGGAAAAACTGTAAGCAAAAAAGAGCGTCCGTCCCCATGCCTTTATACAGTTTCATGACAAGAAACTTACAAAGCAAATTTAGTAAAGATGGCCAGAAGAAAAAGGAAGAGATTAACAAGACGAAGCATTACTTTGTTCTTATTGGTAAATACATTTTGTGTAAGTTTTACCTTTACCTATTGCAAATATCCCCTCATGACGTAGGCGAGTCAGGGTGGGCAGTCAGAGACTGATGTCTGAGGTTATTAATTTATTCACATTATACATTTTTGTACGTAATATTTATTATTTTTTTGAGCGTGAACTAGGCTGTTTCCTTCGTTTGTTTTTATTTTTAAAATTTCAGTATAATGGCTTCGCAAAGTGAATTCGAAAACATTTCTACAAACTTTCAAAGTCAGTTGATGAGCTCTCATGATGAAAGAGATCCTGACATCAATTTCTTTAATAATTTCAAAGATAATATTAATT
>JANSTP010267871.1:0-10641 GCA_025330745.1 Cladonema radiatum | reverse complement strand
AATTTTTCAAATTTTCAGTTCTGCTGAGGGTCAAAATCCGGATTTCCAACTAGAAGTTAGTGAAAAAGACTGTCTTGTTGGAATTGCACCCATTTTTAGAAGTGTATAGACTTGATAAAGCTGAAATTTAAGCTTTTACATGTTGACCTGAATGTGTGCTTTCTGTTAGAGATAATTTTACTCGTTCAAAGTGGACCTTCCCCTTTCAAAATGACTAGGAAGGTGGTAGAAGGATTTATCTCTTGACATTTTTATTAGAGGCGAATGCAAGGAAAGTCCTAGTTTTTTGTAAATTGGTAAAAATCGTTATAGAAACGCTCTCTGAATTTTAATTTTTGCAATTTTGAGCTCGGATAGGGGTCAAAATCATGCTTTCCTCCTGGAATTTAGTGAAATATACTGTTTTGCATGAATTGCATCCAATTTAAGATATCCAAAGACTTATTTGAGCTGAAATTTGAGTGTTTTCAAGTTGACCTAAATGTGTGCTTTATTTTTTAGCTAATTATACTGTTTCCAAGTGGACCTACCTTTTTCAAATTGGCTTAGGAGGTGGTAATAGGATTTGTCTTGACATTTTTGATAGAGGTAAATGCAAGGTAAATCACAATTTTTCGTAAAGTTTCAAAAACTGTTCTAAAGACATTCTTTGAATTTTAATTTTTGCAAATTTGAGCTCTGCTATGTGTTGAAATCATAATTTCAACCATGAATTTAATAAAAAAAACTGTTTTGCTGGTATTGCAATCATTTTTAGAAATTTAAAGACTTTCTTAAGCTGAAATTTGAGTGTGTTCAAGTTGACCTAAATGTCTGTTTTATGTTAGAACTAATTATACTGGTTTCAAGTGGATCTACCCCTATGAAATTAGCTTAGAAGATGGTAAAAAGATTTCTATTGACATTTTTGATAGAGGCAAATGCAAGAAAAGTCCCAGCTTTTCGTAAAATGCAAAAAACAGTTTGAAAGACAGTCTCACTCTGAATTTTCATTTTTTCAATTTTAAGCTCTGCTGTGGCTCAAAATCATGATTTCCAACTGGAATTTAGTGAAAAAGACTGGTTTGCTCTAATTGCACCTATTTTTAAAATTCAAAAGACTTGTTTAAGCTGAAATTTGAGTGTTTCCAAGTTGACCTAAATGTGTGCTTTATTTTTTAGCTATTTTTACTGGTTCCAGGTGTACAATCCCCTCTCATATCGGCTAAAAAGGTTGTAAATGTGTTTTTCTCTTGACATTTTTGTTAGAGGCGAATGCAAGGAAAATCCAAGTTTTTCGTAGAATGCAAAAAACTGTTTTAAAGACAACCATGCACATAAATCATCAGACAGTTCAGAGCTTTTTCAGTGAAATGTGACACCGCAAGGCATAAAAACAGGGATAATGAGCCTATATGAGCCTCGAGTCTTGGGCTCTTGAGTGAATAGTTAAAAAGCGCCCAACGACCATGTTGGGTGTTTTTGAAGTCCTTCCAAAAGGCATTACATGACAGTCGTCAAAAGCGCCATTCCCAAACTCTGTTAATGAAAACTGACTTGTTGAAATTGAAACAAAAGTCTAAAAACAAGCCAATTTCTCATTTTCTGTAAAACATTTTCGAACCTAATTGTCTTTGAATTTTACATTTTGCACTTTTGAGCTCTGCTGGAGGTCAATATCATGATTTACATTCTAGCACTTAGTGAAAAAACTGTTTTGCTGGAATTGCACCCTTTTTTAGAAATCTAAAGAATTGTTCAAGCTGAAATTTGAGTGTGTTCAAGTTGACCTCAATGTGTGCTTTATGTTACAACTAATTATACTGGTTCTAAGTGGGCCTACCCCTTCCGAAATTGCATAGAAGGTGGTAAAAAGGACTTCTGTTGAAATTTTTGGTAGAGGCAAATGAAATAGATCTCTCAGTTTTTCGTAAAATGCAAAAAACTATCGTAGAAACAGTCTCTGAATGTTAATTTTTGCAATTTTGAGCACTGCTGCGGGTCAAAATCATGATTTCCACCTGGAATTTAGTGAAAGAAACTGTTTAGCTGGAAATTCTCTCATATTTAGAAATATAAAGAATAGTTTAAGCTGAAATTTGAGTGTTGCCAAATTGACCTAAATGTGTTGTTTATGTTAGAGCTAAATTTACTACTTTCAAGTGGACCTACCCCTTTCAAATTGGCTTAGTAGGTTGTAAAAGGAATTCTCTTGACATTTTTGATAGAAGCAAATGCAAGGAAAGTCCCAGTTATTCGTAAACTGCTAAAAGCTGTTTTAAAGACAGTCTCTGAACTTTAATTTACGCAAGTTTGAGCTTTGCTCGGGTCAAAATCTTGATTTGCACTTTGAATTTAGTGAAAAAACTATTTTGCTCGAATGGCACCGATTTTTTAAAATCTAAAGACTTGTTTAAGGTGATATTTGAGTGGTTACAAGTTGGCCTAAATGTGTGCTTTATGCTTGAGCTAATTTTACTGGTACCAAGTGGATCTACCCCTTTTAAATTGGCTGAGAACGCGGTAAAAAGAATTCTCTTGACATTTCTGATAGAGGCAAATGCAAAGTAATTCCAGCTTTTCGCAAAATGCAAAAAACTGTTTAAGAAGGAGTCTCTGAATTTTGATTTTCTCAATTTTAAGCTCTGCTGTGGGTCAAAATCATGTAATTCCACTTAGAATTTAGTGGAAAAACTGTTTCGCTGGAATTGCACCAATTTTTAGAAACCTAGTGCCTTGTTTATGATGAAGTTTGGGTAATTTCAAGTTGATTTAAATGTGCGCCTTATGTTACAGCGAATCTTACTGGTTCCAGATAGACCTACCCCTTTCAAATTTTCTTAGAAGGTGGTAAAAGTATTTTCCTCTTGACATTTTTGTTATAGGCGAATGCGAGGAAAGTCCCGGGTTTTCGTAAGATGGAAGAAACTGTTTTAGAGAAAACCATGCGCAAAAATTGTGAGACAATTCAGAGCATTTTCATTGAAAATTGGCACCACGAGCCATAACAAAACAGATACTGAGTCTATATTAGACTCAAGGTTTTTGCTCTCAAATTGGCTAAGAAGGTAGTAAAAGTATTTTTCTCTTCACATTTTTGTTAGGAGCGAATGCAAGGAAAGTCCCAGTTTTTCGTAAAAAGTATAAAACTGCTTTAGAGACATTCTATGAATTTTGATTTACGCAAGTTTCAGCTCTGCTGGGGTCGAAATCTTGATTTGCATTTAGAATTTAGTGAAAAAACTATTTTGCTGGAATTTCACCAATTTTTAAAAATCTTAAGACTTGTTTAAGTTGAAATTTGAGTGGTTTCAAGATGGCATAAATTTGTGTTTTCTGTTAGAGCTAAATTTACTGGTGCCAAGTCGATCTACGCATTTCAAATTGGCTTAGAAGGTTTCAAAAGGATTTCTCTAGACATTTTTCATAGAGTCAAATGCAAGAAAAGTCCCGGTTTTTCTTAAAGTGTAATAAACTGTTTTAGAGACAGTCTATGAATTTTGATTTACGCAAGTTTCGGCTCTTCTGGGGTCAAAATCTTGATTTCCACCTATAATTTAGTGAAAAAACTGCTTTGCGGCAATTGCACCTATTTATAGAAATTTAGAGACTTGTTTATGATAAAAGTTGTGTATTTTCAAGTTGATTTAAATGTGCGCTTTATGTTAGAGCTAATCTTACTGGTTCCAGATGGACCTACCCCTTTCAAATTTCCTTAGAAAGTGGTAAAATTATTTTCCTCTTCACATTTTTGTTACAGGAGAATGCAAGGAAAGTCCCGGTTTTTCGTAAGATGCAAAAAACTGTTTTAGAGACTACCATGCACAAAACTTATGAAAAAATTCAGATTGTTTTCATTCAAAATTGGCACCACAAGCCATAACAAAACAGATAATGAGACTATATAAGCCTCGACCCTTGGGCTCTTAGTGGAATGTAAAAATTTTCCAAGTGGCGTTACAGGGAAATCGTCAAAGACGTCATTTCCGAACTTCCTTGTTGAAAACTGACATGCTGGAATTGAAACTAAAGTCTGAAAACAAGCTAACTTCTCAGTTTGTGTCAAACATTTTTGAACCTAATTAACTTTGAATTTTAACTTTTGCAATTTTGAGCTCTGCTGCCGGTCAAAATCATGGTTTCCACCTGAAATTTCCTGTAAGAAACTGTGTTGCTGGAATTGCACTCATTTCTGGAAATCTAAAGAATTGTTTAAGCTGAAATTTGAGTGTTTTCAAGTTGACCTAAATGTGTGCTTTATGTTAGAGCTAATTTTACTACTTCCAAGTGGAGCTACCTCTTTCAAATTGGCTTAGAACATGGTAAAAAGATTTCTCTAGACATTTTTCATATAGGCAAATGCAAGGAAAGTCCCAGGTTTTTGTATAATGCATAAACGGTTTCAAAGACAGTCTCTGAATTTTACTTTTTACAGTTTTGCGCTCTGCTGGGTGTCAAAATCATGATTTCCACCTAGAACTTAGTGAAAAAACTGTTTTTCCGGTATTGCAATCATTTTTTGAAATCTAAATACTTGTTTAAGCTGAAATTTGAGCGTGTTCAAGTTGACCTAAATGTGTGCTTTATGTACAAGCTAATTTTACTGGTTCCAAGTGGACCTACCTCTTTCAAATTGGCTAAGAAGGTAGTAGAAGTATTTTTCTCTTCACATTTTTGTTAGGAGCGAATGCAAGGAAAGTCCCCATTTTTCGTAAAATGTATAAAACTGTTTTAGAAACAATCATGCACAAAACGTATGAGACAATTCAGAGCTTTTACAGTGAAAAAGACGGAAGATGAGCCTATATGAGCCCTTGAGCCTTGGACTCTTGGGTGAATGGAAAAAAAAACTCCCAACGTCCAACTTGGTTCTTTTTGAATCTCTTCCAAGTTGTGTCACAAGGGAATCGTAAAAAGCGCCATTTCCGAACTTCGTTGATGAAAACTGACGTGTTGAAATTGAAACTAAAGTCTGAAAACAAGCCAATTTCTCATTTTTTTGTCCAGCATTTTTGAACCTTATTAACTCTGATTTTTAATTTTTGCAATTTTGAGCTCTGCTGCGGGTCAAAATCATGGTTTCGACCTGGAATTTCCTGAAAGAAACTGTTTTGCTGGAATTGCACTCATTTCTGGAGTGGAGCTTCTGGAGTAGAGCATTTGTGGAGTAGAATGGGGCTTTTATTAGGGAGCGCTCGATTGAGATGAGGCCTGTTTAAAAAGAGGAATTTGGAATAGTTTCATAATATCTTTTGATGGAATTTAATAAAGAAAACTAAGTGTGCTTCTCTTTATTTTGAAATGCTGAGTTTTCTTACCTTCCTTTGATATATTTTCCTCAAATACTATGATCGCCTATATCTGGAGCTTGAAGTGATGGGGCTTATTCAATAGGGGCGCTTATTCAATTCTCTCACTACGACGGATACTTATCATGCGGGTTGCATTGCAGAGGGTGAGGGCGTGCTTAATTAAGGTAATAGATTTTTTGAAGTGATGTACATAGCCTAAAGATCAAGTAATGACAGCGAGAATTTTTGGCTTCCGTATCCATGACCCATTTGCAAATCCAGATTTTTCCGAATATGCTACAATAATGTTAATTTGGAAATGAAATTGCAATGGAAATGAACTTGATTTCATACGTAGTGTATGCTTCTCAATGCGACGGCCAATTGATTCAATTTATTTGCTATTTACTTCTGCGCCATGTTTTTAACTTGTTTCGTAACACGTTTAATGAATTTATGATAAGTCATGGCGATAGCCTTTTCGCATTGCCTGAGAGAACGGGGTAGGTTGGGGATGAGGGGATGCTGGTAGTGGATGTATAATTAGTGATATTTGCTTCCCTTTCCATTTGCACAAAATGTCGAACAAAAAAGCTCATTCCTGATAATGTTTAAAAAGCTGTAGTTTCATTGGATTATGTCCTGGTCCATTGCTGGAAAATCGGAAATTGAGGGGCGAGATAAACTCGGAGAATGAATGAATGTTCCGTTTGAAAATATTACCACAACAAAAATGTTGAGTCTTGGAATAATCCGATATCTGAAAAATTCGAGAAATGGGACTAAAAGCTATAGTCTATGGTCTAATCTACTTGGGGCAATACTCTCAAAATTATTATGTCAATATTTTACGGTTAGCTCAAGGGGATGTTGAATCCCCCAAATAAAATAGAATCTTTATTTATTAATAAAAGTTATATGGAAGAAAAAATGATTAGATGAAATATTTTGAAAGAATGCACTCGACAATGGAGCCTTGGGACAATTTGTGCAAAAGCAATATCTTTTTTCACCAAGTCAAGTACACCCCTGATTCAGTGACCCAATGAGACGCTGGACGGTGGCTGGGCCTGTGTATACTTTACTCCAATTTTGGAAGCCCAAGATATTTCTTGAAAAAATGCCCTAATCTGTCAAAAATTAGAAAGTTCAGTTAGACCGCTAAAATAGCACTAAAAAATGACCCGACTCACCGAAAAATATACCTAGTTTCTCTCCTCTGGTTTATCCTAAGTGAGGGCGCAGTGTAAATTTTCCAAGTCGTTAATAGCCCGCTCAACGTTTTTAAAAATTTGCCAGCCCAGTGTGTTTTGGGCACATCACCGGGCCACTGAGACAGGGGTGCACAAACCTAACGTGTGAAATATATGTTTAACTCAACTTCATAATTCAAATTCACTCCGATAACTTGAAATCAAAGTGTAATTCGCAAAATAAGTGATAACTCGTAACTCGTTCTAAGAACTCGTAATTTAGAAATTTGAACTCGTAATTTGTGTTCATACCTCGCGATTTAAATGTGCAACTCGTAAAATAAATGGTAACTCGCAACTCGTAAATTGTAACTCGTAACTCGTGGATTAGTGAATAACCTTGGTATATTCATGTAGGATTAAACACATCCTCCAGGTTTCTGAAAAATAGATGGGAATCCGATTTCTTCCAGAACTGGTATCAGGGTCGGTGCGAAAATTTCCCCAAAAATGAAGGTTTTTAAGCTTTTGGAAACAATCTAAATACGAACTTAACGTTTCAATTAGGTTTCAATTACATTATTAGGTGTCCTTCGATAGAAGAAATCACCATTAAAAGAATCAAGGAAAGAATTCATCCACGAAAACTTGGAAATACCATTTAAACACCAAGCAATATTTGGCTCAATAAATACTTTCGAACCCTTGAATACTTTGAAACCTTTGAAATACTTGGGACCCTTTGACCTTATTTGAATAGATTTAAATGGGGTGCGGTACTCACCGAACAACCAAGGGCATATATCTTAGTGAGCATGATATTTACTACTCATAATCGTTTAATGTTTTTTCCTACTCTAATAATTACTACCTAAACAATTTCTGTTAAATTTACCGACTGTGTCTCTTAAATTAAAAACTTCATGGTCAGGTTTCGATAGTAGAATAGGACACTAGATCTCCCATTAGATAGAAAATATCAAACTATTAGATTTAGGTCAAACTGGCACTAATAATACTACAACTAACAATAACAATAATATATGAATAGCTACACTGGTCGGATGTGACAGAGGTAATACAAATCGGAAGGCCGCTAAAAGTCACTTAGTGATCAGCGATATTCACTTGCCAGCACTGATAGTCACTGACAACCATCTCTAGAAATGTTTTACCACCAGTAGTCACTGGCAGTTGACTAGTCGTCATAGTTAGTCACTCGTAGTCTGACTGGTCGGGCCCAATAGACGCTATTTCATTTTTTAGTGTTTAGAAATAGTTTCAGTTCATAAGCCATAATCCCAAAGAATCAAAAGCTAGTATACTAGACGTAGTTGCAAAAATGCAGAAAATGAGTAGGCAAAACTCAAACAAAGTGCTTGAAAAATTGAATGTTTTTTCTGATGGACACTCTCCTAACTGGATAGTAAGTATAATCAAAAATTAGCCTTTACTAATTCTTGAAAGAAAGTTAAATATTCCGAGACTTTTCGTGCATGACAACTACGTACTAGCAAAAATGTTTTGCCTTTTTTGAAGCAAATCTCACCCGGATTCCTCAAACAATTCCTTAAAGATGAGGGGACCTTCTAATTGCATTTATTTATTTAATGAATACAGCTATTACAAAAATCGATCCACTACAATATAATTTCAGTCACTCGTTGCCATTCGTGATTGTAATAATAATAATAATAATAATGATGATGATGATGATGATAATAATAATAATAATAATAATTACCTTCAAAAGCTCATGAGACACGTTTAAAACCTTCCATTGTCTTTACTGGAGCAACGCGTGAATGCAAAGCATTTAAACGATGGTTCAAAATCCAAGTGAACTCATATTAGAATTTAGAATCAAACTTGATTTAATATCAATTCAGCCATTGTTCCATGCAAGAGTAAATATTAGTGTGCAACAAGTATTCCTTGTTTTCGCGCTAAACTCCCTGTTTTCGCGACGTTTTTACAAGAAATTGATGATTTTGCACAGTGAGTGATTTTTAATCAATGGTTAGCAAATTAAAGTGTAAATTTATGGAATTAGCAAGCAAAATCAGCGATTTTATTGTTGAAATCCTCTTTTTTGACCTATTTTAAAAAACTTACCAAAGCTCATTTCTTCTTTTAGTGAGGCAGGTAAAGACAACATTTCACCAAAATACTGCCAATTGTGAAGAAAGCATGAAACTTTTCATATATTGTTATAACTGTATAAAGATAAAAATATTGACAGACACAAGTCTAACTCCTACAATTAATCAAATAATACACGATTTGTTACATTATGCTTATTTTGAATGGGTGGAGGGGCAAATGTTAGCCTTCCCAAGTGATTTTCTTTACGTAACTTTGATTGCAGTTAATTTTTTACATGAAATTTTGACTCAGAGAACAACATTTATTGGGGAACAATTTGCACTAAAAGGTCTTTCTAAACTCAGCCCCAGTCACTAGTTCTGACGTCATCAATAAACCCTAGTATCGTATTTTTAGGCAAATTTTACCTATTACTTGCATTTTTTAGATAAATTTCAGATTTAGTTGTTGTCATGTCATCATATAATCACGTAACTAGATGAGGTTACAAATTATTTACTTGTATTACTTTATATTTGTGCCAAGTTTCATTTCATTGAGTATTAGACGTTTTAACTTGGGAGGATCCAAATAGCTACCTTGAAAAAATCCTTCCATAATAAGTTTAATATGGCCTTTAATTATTTTTTTGGCAGAAAAAAATAGTGAATAATTATATGGGTGAATAATTTATCAATTTTATCATGCAATAGCAAGCAAGTAGATGTAAAGCCAACAAGTGACCAATATCACGTGACCACGTCCATTAGTTGCTATGGCCAGTGAATGATTTCATTTACATTTTTATGAAAATTTTAAGTATTTATTATACTACAATTATACAAATTTTGAGTACACATTCTGATATTAATCGAAGAAGAATTTGATGCTGATTAGACTTTACATAGTATAGTAAAATAGTATAATATAATAAAATTATATAGTAAAATATAGTAAAATATAGTTTGATATTTCAAAATATTTGAAAAAACACCTAATTAGGTCATGGCTGCTTGATGACGTCATCAAAACTGTCAAATGTACTTATTGGCATTTTGACATAATGTAGGCAAAAACTTTGAGAAAAATATATGTGTTGCCAGTACCAATGTTGCCAATTGGACATGATTATGATTGCTTTTATTACAGATATCGAAAAAACAAGTAAACACACACCTAATTAAGCACATATATAGTGAGTCTTTACTGGACATAACTTTCCGATTTCTTAAATTCAGTTTTCATATCCTTTTTTGTAAGCCGATTTTTAGTTTGATTCATCCTTCTTCAGGTGGCCTGTTAGAAAAAACCATGGTAATCTCAAATCAGGGTAGAATATGTTATTTATGGGACAAGGGTACCAGAGTTTCAGGTTAGGCTGGTAAACTACTGTAAAAAGTTTTATCACTTCATCATCAGAGGATCCTAAGAGGTCGTGAAGTGTGCAATCACCCCAAACCTCACCCCTTCCTTGATTTAGATATCGAAAAAACCCATGTGAGATTTGGTTAAGAAATTGGTACCAGAACTGGTACCAGAAAATGTCAACCACTTGAGGTTTTTTCTAAACCTTTATATACTAAAAACATTTATAAATCTCCTTGATTGTTCAAGGATTATTTTCAAGCTAGCTAGCTATATTTTAGAAATGACATTTTTGTCATTTATTCCTCACAATCTACTTGAAGGACTTTTTAAGGTTTATGCAAGCCTCTCTACAGCAAAAAAAATTAATAAATTTATCTCTAGCTGTGTGCAATGATGACTCAGGCCCTCCGCACGTAGCTTTTCTTTGGGGGGTCAAAAGAAAATTGATCTAATAGAAAGTGAAAATTGTCTTCCGAAAAAATTGAACATTCAAATATAGTATATATTTCAATACTGGTGATTTCGATTTATACAATTACTATCAAGACTATATCTTCATTCTAAGACTAAAATCAACATTCTGTTTTGATCTCTCAGCGTATTACTCTATTTCCCTTGGTGATTTAGATATTTATAAAGCCTTTATTCCTCTACAGGAGTCCATCCCTAAAAATTGAGTGTATAATGTAAATGAATACATGTCAAGAAGGAAGTTTTCAATGTTC